>JAHWXV010282352.1:0-12469 GCA_024586415.1 Phrixothrix hirtus | reverse complement strand
ACTCTGTTTTTACTTTAGAAATATGGTTTGGTATTTCCTATTTTAATTTATATTTTTAGAAATTTGAAATAAACGTTAATTTATTTCAATTTTCTAAATGCTAGAACTTTGTAATTATACATAGTAATTTCGAGGGTCTAACAATGGTCTCAAAAATGTATGTAGGATAAATAAACAGTGATACATGGATGACGAACTCTGTGTAGGATGCGTGGTAAGATTTCAGTGCATTACTGCTGTGTAAATTGCATAAAAATCTCCACTCGTGTGTGCTTTAATAGTCATTAATTATTAGTACCTATAATACGCTTTCAATACACTAGCTCAAATCAGATGATGTACGACTGTAAAAAGTTTAACTTAAATTATACATGTATACTGAGTGTTCTGCATAACTTGAAGGAGGAAAACGAGTACGAGTCATCTATCCCACTGTTTGCGAAAAGATTACACATATCATCTTTCCCTCTATTTGTATATCATTTAAAATAATCCGATCGACTAATTCTTTTAAATTATGTACATATCTAAATAAAACAACAAAAATATTTTTAATGTAATATGTTCTTTATATTTTATAATTAAAAGTTCTTTTTGCTAATATCAAATAGTACTTACTATATCTGCATTGCCTTTTTTATTTTATAGTTATGTATTTGAGCATTATTTCTAAAAAATAAATATCTAGAAAACAATTAAGATAAAAACATGAAAAATTCAAACATATATAATTGCAAAACCGTGAAATAAGTTTGAAACTGAAGAAGATAAAAGCTATACATATAAGTATCTGCCATTTATTTGCAAACAAAGCGTAAACAGCAGTTAGCGCAACATTAAGATTTCAAAAGGTGGACTTATAGTAAATATATTGATAATCTTGATATGTTTTATACAGGGTGGTACAGAATAATGTGAAATTCCTTAAGGGGGTGGTTCTTAAGGGCTTATAGAGTGACAGAAAAATAATAAAAATATTCATTCTGAATATTTCAATTTTTACTTAAAATACTTCAAACTTAATACAACGTCCCTGTATATCATATGTTTGCGGTAATAGAAATAAATGATTAATTACTAAAACGTAAATATAGTAAATAGTAAATAGCGTATTGAACTCAAGTATTAAATTTCTCTCAGTCTGGCATTTTTGTAATATGTCAGTGCAACGACGTGATTTCAATTTGTCACTGCCTTGCTATAAACTATTATTTTTTGAGAGTAAAGAATTTTACTTTTATGAAATTGTAATGATATGAGCGTACTGTAAAAAACATGTATTTTGTTTAATTTATATTGATAAAACATGCACGGAAGCTGCATTCAAAATAAGTAACCTTTTAATCGTGTTTCCTAAATTTTAAGTACTTATTATGTGAGTAACTTAATTATTGTTTATTAAATAACTATAAAATACTACTTTCAACACAAAAATTTTAATAAGTTCCATTCAATTTCAACAATGTAACTAAAAATTCTAGAAAAAGTATACTTTATCCAACAATTTAACAAGGGAATTTTTCAACGTGTTATAAATGATATCCTTTAGGTTTTTATTTATTTGGTATGTTAAAGAGGTCGTTGTACATAAAAGCGTTAAATGAATATAGAGTGTTTCGAATTTAACAAATTATTCATTAACTAAATATATGTTTATAAAATGAAGGGTAGCGTAAGCTGCCATTATATTTTAACTATGCGAGGGCTATTCAAAGTAATATTTATTTAATTATGATTTCTAAAATTGTAAGAGCGCTTGAATTTCTATCAGAATATAAAATACGAAGTATCCAAAAACAGCCTATATATAGAATTTTTATATATTATGATTTTAATTAAGAGCAAGTCATAGTTAATTTACGTATTTATTCCTGTTTTTATTTGACATAAATATTTTACATATATTTAAAATTCAATTTATAAGTGTAATAAAACAATTATTTAATATCGTATACGTAATTGTATTACAATTATTATTTGCTATATTGTTGTAAAAGAAATTTTTAGTAATTAATCTTGATAGTTATTCGGTGGTGCCACCATCATAAAAATAATGAATGCTTCCGCTACAAAAAAATCATCTTTGCAAATAATGCCATTCTTGGGCTTGGAGAACCTTGAACACTTTGACCTCTTCCCCGTGTGTAAAAATACGGCGAACCTGCTTCAAAACACGGACTGGTAAAAAACGAGGTTTATTTCTCCGTCCCTTGCGAGTTCCATAAAAGCAGGTTAACGTAACAATATGCGTGTTATTGTGCTCCTTGGAGTTTTAATAGATAAACTTTCGACTTAGTCTGAATTGGACGCTCATTTAGTTTGAAAATCAACAGGGCTAACGTACACAGGCATAAGTGGGTCCGTAATATGGTATTTCCATCGTTGACGGCCAAGTAAGTCAACATATTCTTATTCTTTCGTTGCCAATCTTCCTTTTGAGAATTTATTACAATCTCAGCATAAAGATCATTATTACATAATAACGTAATAAAGACGGATCGCTCGATTTAACAGGCATTAAACGGTTGTTAAAATCTGTTTCTATTATCATTAGGTTCTCAGTGTAGGAATCGGTCCCTGAATTTTAAAACGATAGATCTAAAGTGAAATGTACCTATTTAGTAGGTTATCGATAATTATTTTATTAATGTCAAACAAATTTAATATATACATCGCTGGATCCGCGATTAGATTAAGTTATATACTTTCGCTACTTGTTCTATATTTTATTTGTTTTTATTAAGTAATTTCGAAAGTTTATATTTTATTTCATTGCACTGACTATTAATTGAATCGCCTGTTTTATTGAAATACTTTAGTTTTAAGATATTTTTATTTTACAGGCAAGATTACGTTGTACTCTGGAAAATTCTGCAATTCCTTACAACACGGTGACATAGCCGATGAAGTCTTACAATTCCGTTAGCTATCATTTTTCCACCAGGGATTTGGAACTTGTAAATGCGTACAATATATTTAAATAGCATAGATGATCATTATATTTATATGAAGCAAGATCGAATCATATGATTATAAAATTTGAAATTTCTTTGAAAACAATTACACTGAAACGAGTCCGTCGCCTGAAGGATAACAAAATTTATTATACATTCTGCTTTTTCGCAATGATAGCAATATATAACTTTTTAAGGAACACTAAATAAATACTGTAGATCTCATACTAACCGAAATCATAACAACATTACATTGCTCAATACCTAAAATAGTTAAAACTTAACAAAAATAAATAAACTAAATGACATTCATGTAAAGCTATTTACGAATGGTAAATAACTAACTTCTCGGTAAACTTACATTTAAACATGCATTATATTAGTTATTCTTCAAACAACAAATAACTTTAACAATTAGCTTTAAATGAGAATATAATAATAATACAACTGTATGTAAAGGTAATGCACTTTAGGAAAAAAATAATTTTAGCTGACTTATCGTTAATCTCCAGATAAAGTCGAATCGGGTAACTAAACGGAAACGGAACTTGACGGTCACTTAATCGTTCCTTAAATTTAAAATAGCGTTGGTTTGGAAAGCATTAGCATAAAATTTACACATTGGACTCAAGTGCTTTTTGAAGTATCCAGTCATACAATATCCAACGTAAAAAAGAATTATAAGCGTCCGACAACCTCTTATTCTATAAAATAATAAACAAAAAATTATAAATTGTCTAATTTGCAAAAGAAATTAATTACCTACTATGAGGTTCGGCGCAAACAAGTAATAATTTAAAAACAATGAACGCATTTTCTTAAGATTTATAGCATAATTTTATGTTTAAATTCATTAACTCAACACAACTAAACGGTGTTTTAATAAATAATAAGATAAATTAAGTGCAATGCAGTGAAATATGGCTTCTTTCGACGACTTCAGAGCGGATATCATCCCTAAGACAGATACGATGGTGTAGTGGTTAATGTTACAGTCTAACGTTCGGAAGGTACTGGGTTCAATTTTCAAGATCGTCTGCTCCGAAGCCGACCAACGCATCTCCTCTAAGGTAAATGCCACCACAGTATTTTTACTCATTGCTACCTTTGAATCTTCTTCCTAACTCATCCTTTCCATTACCTATCCTTAGTTTTTTTCCATTCTTGGCTGAAGAACGATCTCAAGTATCCTTACAGTAGCCTGTCCCCGTAGGGTAGAAATGAAATAACATTTATATTTATTTCTTTTCGTTTCTGAATGAATGGTCATAGCGCTATAGTGCCAAATAGTTTCGAGTGATTTGCTAAATTTAGATAGTTCCATTCTAAGAGGGACCCTAAGGCCATCCTAAATTGTATCTCCTTACTGTCCAGTCTTAACTGAAAAGGGGTTGTCAATTATCCCTACAATAGTTGATTCTCGAACTAGGGAATTATGGATACATTGAGTTTTCTTTTTCTTTCAT
Organism: Phrixothrix hirtus; assembly: GCA_024586415.1. Taxonomy (NCBI): domain Eukaryota; kingdom Metazoa; phylum Arthropoda; class Insecta; order Coleoptera; family Phengodidae; genus Phrixothrix; species Phrixothrix hirtus. The sequence goes on along the minus strand of JAHWXV010282352.1, from coordinate 8,049 downwards.
GCAAAGATATAGAACTAGGTAGTACAGTGATTAGTTTTATACCTAGACTTTAATACATTCTGGAATTGACCCCAGGTCCGCCTACTTTATTTCAAGTTTTGAGTAGTTTCTTAAATTTTCAGTTACATTCTCTGTAGAGAATCATATTTCTAACTTGTAATCCCATTTTTGTCACTACTTCGCCTTCCCGTTCTTTCCCAAAGAGGGGTTATATTGTTTGTTATTTTATATTATTCTAAAGTATTGGTTATAACTCTGTTTTATAAATGTACGTAAATTTATCTTAGAAGCAGTCGTTATCTGCAATTGTGTTATAAGTAAGTTCTAAAAAACTTGCATTGTGGATAAAAATCGCAAATCCTATATCAGGTAGCTTTTAGAAAAAGATTTTTATACCGGATGTTTAAAAAACATTTAAATGTTTAAGGGGCATCTAGTACGATCGATAACAAGTAAAAAAATTCCTAATGAACATGGGTTCGTAAATCAACCATTTTCGAGATAAAGGCGATTTTCGTTCTTGTAAATTTTTTGTAGTTTTTAGCGTTTAGCGCTACAAAACACGATTATCACAGAAGATGTTGAATATTTCCCCCTTCTATTTCGACACATATCTACATCACCTCAAGAAAAAACTCCAGATCCCTTTTTAAAAAGCCCGATTGTGTTCGAATAGTTTGACAATGTTGCAATTCGCTGTTGTAACTCGACAAGATTATTTACAGATGTTGCGTACACTAAACCTTTCAAGTAACCCCAAATACAAAAGTCTAAGGGGGTTATGCCGGGAGACCTAACAGAGCATGAAATGGGACCCCTCGGCCTATACAACTAATATGAAGTGTTTGGTTCAGGTGCTCCCTAACAGTAAGTGTAATGTGCTGCAGTGCCCCATCTTGCATAAACCAAATGGAAAATGTACGGTGTTTCTACTTAAGAAGATGTAGATCCCGTGTCTAAATGGGACGAGGGCATATTGAACTTCTTCTTTGATAATCGTGTTCTGTAGCATTAAACGCTAGAAACTACAAGAAATTTGCAAAAATGAAAATCGCTTCTACCTCAAAAAAGGTTGATTTGTGGACTCATGTTCATTAAGACTTTTGTGCTTGTTTTCGATCGTACTAATGCCGCTTAAATATTTAAACGTTGTTTTAACACCCGGTAAATTTTGCATCAAATTTGAAACGGGTAATGGATTTTATCTTCAGCGCTGTTTTTAAATCTTAAAGTTCTTTAAAAGCATTCGATTTTAACGGTGCTGAAAACATATTTTAGTTGTATGCCATGTCGTGATGTGTAAATATATCAAATAGCAATTTTAAAATGTATAAATGCAAGGATGTATGAGATAATAATATTTGGCATAGTTGCATTTTTAGAAAAATTTACCTCGGGCGGGGATTGAACCCGCGACTTCTGGACAGATCCAAGTCATTTTACCACCTAAGATACCTAAAAATGCAACTATTTCAAATACGATTATCTCATATATCTTCGCATTTATATAAGTTTCTGTCGACAACTAGACAATTTGGGCCGTATAACTTAATTTATACACAACACCCTTTCAGTATATAATAATTTATATTGAATGTTCTCATTTAAAATGTATATTTATTTTAGCAAGAATGGCATGTAAATTAAACCGAAAATTTCCAACTATACTGAACCGTACACCATTTAAATGAAGCAATATGTTTAAGTAAATTAATTGTGCTAAACTAAAAATTCATAGAGTGTGCATAAATTCTGGGAGAACTTGCGTGTGTAATGTCGGAAGATGCGTTCCTTTGATGAGCGTCAGCCAAATCAAAACGGATCAGGAACATTTTAAATGAAATTCCTAGCAGTGAAGTTTTCTTAATTTATTTAAAAGTTTTTCCGCATTGCGATAGTATACGATCTAGTATCAAGAGTTTAGAAATTTTGCGGGTTTTCCCTTTTAACTCGTAACGGAAGTAAATAGTGCCTGAGTGTGGTATTGTCAATAAATTAAAACATACAGGTTTATTAGGCTAGATAAGGAGAAGGTGTGGGTCAAGAGTACTAATAAATTAGCTTTTGAATAAGTAATCAAGCACCGATGACGATAGACGAAGGTAAAATAGTCGAAAAGGGACGGAGCGTCACTCCATCTATCGATGATTTAATAGATAACTATGTGAAACTTTGTGGTGGAGGCCAGAGTTCTAAATCACTCAGAGTATCAGAGCAATTAATCGCTGAATTGCTCAGATTACAAGATTCCTTACATAGTAATTACTAATAAAGGAAACTTGAAACTAACATTCGTAGATAAAACATATTTCTAGTGTGCATAAAATCAATATCGCTTTGATCGTGGATCCGACGACTTATAAATGTATTCAATCGAATTACAATAATTACAGAAATATATTTATCAAACCAATTCATGCGTAATCCGCTATATCTATAGCACTTGTTCTTGCAATTTCGACGTGTAAATATAGACTATATGCAAAAGAGCTCGAAAGTTGTATTTCAGGAAAATTATTTGAATTTAAGTTTAATTACAACGAACGCGCATTCTAGGAAAATTGGAATGCCTACCTTATTTGGTCGGCTACCGCAAGATATTCTGCTGGCGGGGTTTGCATATTTATTTCCCGCACTACCTACGAGCTGACCCGCAAGACTTGTAATTTGTCCACCTCGCCATGTTAGACTAGCGTTTCAAATACTGCGTCAAGTCGAACATCAAGAAATACATCTCTAAGTGAAGTTTTGGACCAGAAAATAGCATATGATTCAAACACTTATTTTTGAAGCATTGAAAACTTTATATAGCGGAAATTAAACTTAAAGTCATGTGTCCCATTTTTAATTAATTAACTCCTTGACAGCTTTATAGTGATCTAGAAATTTCGCAATTCTGGGCTGTGATGAATAAAATCGACGTGATGCAATGAAATGTGTCGCCCAAAATGCATTCGGAATTTTTGAAGGGTAAAGATACCATGAATCTACCGAAGTTAGTACGACACGCCGTTTTAGAAAGTGGATTTAAATGTTGTTTTAAAAGAAACTTTTGGATCTCTCAGAATTGTTACAAATATAATTCTAGGTGCAAATGCACCGAGCTACAACAACTGATCAATGAGCAAGGAGCGTAAGAGGAACTTTGAACTTTGCCGATGATTGTTCCTTATTTCTAAAAATACCTGGTTTTAAAATGTGTGGAAATAATTAACAATCTATTTGGAATTTGGAATTTGGAAACTTTTATCGGCAACTTTGGTGTTGCTAATAGTTCCCCATTTACTGAAATCGATGCAACAGTAGGTAACTTTAGACAAATCTGTGATAAAATAAAAACTTCGAAAGTGAACATTGTTTCTGTTTGATTTTGAGGTTTGGTAACGTATTGCGCAACTCCATGCCTAGTAGTGAGGACAATTCAATTTAATCCCGCCATGGGAATTAAAAGATAATTTTAGACACGCCCAAACAGTTTAGATAACGCTCAAAAATGAAGTTATCTTGTGCCGTGAACAGTAAAATTTGACAGGTTGAAAGTTAGCGGTACTCATCAGCATAGTGGGTTGATGGGCAACTGTAATAGCTAAATAAGTAGCGAAATCGTATTTTCTTATGGATTGGATTAGAGAAACTTCAGTTAATTGCTCTGCTGTGTTTCAAATGGAAAGACTCGATGTGCAGGGGATGTTGGTTTGTTTTGAAAATATGCAACATTGAATAATGGCGGTCTTGCAAGTTCTGTAACGATAGTAAGAATTGCATTCGCGTATGAAATGCGCATGATATAAACAATTCAGGCACAATTTTGCCTATTTCGAAAATGAAGACCTATCTTACGGAGACTTATCAAGAAATTCGGGATATCTTGAAATTTTGTTATTCGATGCCCGTAATTGTGCATGTTAATTTTGGCGCAGTGCTTCTTGATACAGTGTTAACAAACACGGAAGGAGATTTGGAAGCATTGGAAAGTTTTTGATAATTGAAATTAGAAAGTTTGAAATTTTTGGAAGTGTTTGAAAGGTGGCTTTTTGTTGCTCTGGTTTAAGCGCCTTGTAATGATTCTCAACGAAATTAAAAATTTTATTATAAGTAAGAAAGTTCTTGTTTGTTTTCGTACACTGTATTTCAAAGGCTGTGTGAATTTTGACATAATAATTTGTTATCTAGGAGTAAATCCCATTGTATAACAGTAAAGATTTCTTCGCCTAAGAAATCTACATTTTCCCAAACCGCAGTTCTCTTCCAGAACCAGTTCTTATTAAAGTACAGTTTAATACATTTCAGGCGTAAGTAGCCATTTGTTTTGATGACGCTTAACCGAGGTTCCTTTTCAACACTTGAAATTAAATATTCATATTTTTCGATATCGCTTAGGTTTGAATTTTTATGAATTAATGATTTGAAAAAATCAAAAATGTTTGCCGGGATTTACGATCCGTCAAAGCGATGAATTTTAATTTTAAGAACCCTCACATTGTCATGCTTTGTGCTGGGCGCATCCGAAGTGACCGAATTTGCCTCTTTCACTTTAAATAGATCGTAATGGATTACCTTTATAGAATAACAATAATCATTAGCTTGTTTCCTGATGGCATCCTGAATATCGAAATCGAAATTGGATTCATCCGTTCCGGTATTTGATTATGCACATTTGAAAATTCGTGATATCACATTTCAATGTTATTGAAGCTTTGCCGAAATCCCAATGGGAAACGAACATGCAATTTTACTTCCTTTGCTATATAATACGTTTTGAAAAGCCTATTTAAAGCATTTTGCCTGTTCTCGTATTTTCTTAATTTTGTAGACATTTTGTAACATATAAAATTAAGGTATACTTATGTACTTACACCAATTTAAATTCAATCACAAAGTAATGGCCAAAGAATTGCATTTATTTATTTAACTGCTAGCGTGTCATAAGAAAACTTTATAAACGCCTACCTGAGTGTCATAATGCTATTTATTATGGTAACTGAGTGTCGCAATGATTCATCATAGCGCTAAGTACGTAATGAAAAATATTATTATGGATAAATAATTCATTACTAAGGAAACGCTAGTGTACTCACTTCGCATTTCTAACAAACAATATTTCCAAACTATTCAAAGTTAATATTAATTAAATTTCGGTTTTTGCTTGAGCTAGCAGATAAAATTTTTGTATGTTACAAAGATCACAATTAACCATTATGGCACTTGTGTCGATAATTTTAACGACGAGTGCCATAATCATTATCATTACCATCCTTGTAACATAAATATCTATTATGCAACTGTCGAAATGTACAATTGTTAATTTATTGTCGGTTCGGACAAAATGTAATAAATTATCTGCAATTTTTGCAGCTTCCAACGCGTATATATACTTTTCGACGACCTTTTGGTTAATTATTTGATTTAGTTTTGTTAGCCAAACCTTTAACCTATATGATTTGAGGTCAGCGTAGAATTTATTTGTATTAAATCAATTGTTAATTCAATCTGCCTTGCGACTAGCTTTCAGATGGAGATTTGTGTGGATGTGGCTTACCTTGTTTACACTATTATAAGGGCAAGGTCTCGTAGTATTCATATTAACGCTTTTGGGCGTAAGCGTATCTCACTAACTCTGTCTATAATTTACATTTCTGTCTATATACGCAGACAGGTTTTGTATTAATCAGTCAGTATCAATTTCAATAAAAGTACATATATTTATAATATTTATATTCAGTATTCGACTTACACTATAACAACATTTATTCTCCATACTATAGATACTCTATGGTAAGTTCTAATTATCGTTTGTTATGCACCAACATCCTATTGTTAGTCAAAATATCTGTTTTGTGTAGTATATTCATGCAATTTTTATTTGAAGCAGCTATTTGTGACGCTAGGTATTATTATAAAGTGAGATAGTGTTATTTGAGGTGCACAACTAAGTGAATTGTTATAGTAGGGTTTTACTAAGTAGAAGCAATTGAAAAACGTTCGAATTGCTACCCGAGGGGCTAGACAGCATACCAAATAATGAAATACGTTCCGTTTATTCGTATATGTAGCTGTATGATAATTTGTAACCGCAATTACTAACAGCGAAAAATATTCGATTGTAAGTTGTCACAGATAAAACCAATACGGGAGTGATGGTTTCCATTTCAACCTAGGATTGCCTTGGGGCTCCTAGAGGTTCACTTGGATACGTGCACTCTAAAATAAAATGTGCAGCATTCAAAGACGGCTCGAGTTAAAGTCGTGATGAGAGATTTATAGGTGAGGGTATTTGGGACTTTTGTAAAGGTAGGTCTGAGAACAAAGCGTATTCTGGTTTGTTTTGCCTTGAATTATGCTATTTATACTGTTTCTCGTGTCTTATCAGGTAGACATGGATGTTTATTAATTTTACCTAATTTATGTTGTGATGGGCGCTGCCCTCTGTGTATGTATTGTATTTTGTGTCATGTTATTTTATAGAGTTCTTTATACTTAAATTATCTTAAATGTTTGATTAAATTTAACAGCGTTCTACTTCACATACCTTTGTTTTCATTCCTTACTACTGAATGTTATTTATATTACTTAAATATTAAATAAAATAATATTCTTAATTATCAAAATGTTTTTATATTAATTATGTATAAGTAATTCTGTTTTAAACCTTAATAACTAGATAGATCAACTCATATTAAATTAAATTATTTGTTTTAATTTGAATTTGTTCTAGATCTTTATTCATTTGTTTTAATTTATTTACCAAAATGTTTATATTTTATTTCAATATGGGCTTATTAATTGTATTAATTCCATAAATTCAATTATTGTGTTATAATTAATTCTATGGATCGATAAACTTGCATATATAAATTTGAAGATCAATCTTGTAATTATTAATGATTGGGGAAACGTCACAACTTATCCGCTAATTAATAAATTAATTTTGTCTTGACTTAGAAGCAGAATTAAATTGAAATTTTCTTTTATGAATTTTATTGATTGATGTATAATATCAGTTAAATACAAAAACCCTTGAAGGTTACGCTGAAAACATGTGCACATGCGTAATATCTAAAGCGAAGTGTATTACGAGCGTTACTTTTAACTTATTTGAATCTATTTAGGATGGAAAATAATAGAAATCAGTCTTGGAGGGTCATTAAATGTTACTGCAACATCAATTTTACGTGACTTTCTGAAAAATGACTCAACAATTATATTTCCCGGGAGTTAGTTGAATTTAAGTTTAACCATAACAGGCGTGAATGCTTGGAAAATTGGTCGCTTAGATGTACTGTTGGCGGCTATTCCCCGGGGATTTACACTTTTATTTCCTACATGGCCCACGAGCTCTCTCTCAAGATGTACGACTTACCCGCCTCGTGGTGTTAGACTGCCGTCTCGACGGCTGCTTTCGACGCCATTTCTTCAAGTATACATACAAAGCAAATTTAACATTGAAATTAATTTTAAGAAATCTAATTAGACTTACATCAACAGTGCTCTTATACACTTGGATCTATCAAAATAAATATACTAATTTGAATTAATTACCTACTTTACGATGCTACTTAATTGGACGACGTGAACTGAAGTTTCATTAAAGATTCATTAGGTCGATTGACAATTCAGGAGGGTCGATAAGAAGACAGAATAAATTGAAGCGTCTTACGTGGTATTTCGAAGGTTGGAAAGAGTCCTTATGATATGGGTAGGTTGATTGAAGATCCTGTGATTAAAGATAACCTTCTGCCAGTATAATATTTGACTCACATGATCTTCCACTACTGTTTAGTGGTCGCGACTTTTATTGATGTTTTATCAATTAATTTTGGTTATTCGAGCGATACATTTTATTTAAATTCAATTTACGGGGTCAACGATCACTAACCTCACTTTTTGGTAGCATGTCCTTTGTGTATGGACAACCTATTACAATTTTTTGTATCTCTAATTTCAGCTCTTTATCTCTTGAACAAATAACACCAATTGCAAACAAATATTTATTAAAATGAATTAATATCAAGTATACATATATTAATTACTAAAAAAAGGATAAAATAT
>JAHWXV010282323.1:0-10385 GCA_024586415.1 Phrixothrix hirtus | reverse complement strand
TATTTTTATAAAAATACTACTCCAGGAAGATCAATTTTAAGAAGTAAATCAACCAGCGACCTTGGAGCATCACGAACAGGCACAAATTAACATAGACGTGGTAAAGTGTCATAGAGAAACTAAGTGATGGAGTTGTATATGTTTGAAGGAGGGTGCATTTAAAAATTAATACACAGGTTAGTGGAAAAACGTGTAAGTATTTGATAGAATATATAGAATATACGTGAACATTTATGAAAGTAAAATTATTATTAAGTTTCGTAAATTAAGTATTTACTTTGATACAATTTAGGTTAATGTAAAGTCGTTATTTATTGATAAAAACTTGACTGGAAACTAAAAGAACCTCGACTCAATATTATATTAACTTTTAAAATAAATTTTTATCGTTTGAAGAATTTTAGATATGGATATTATTTGGGTTAACCATAATTGATTTTTTTTTAGAAAGAGATTTAACTTTAATATTTATAAAGGTAATTATAGGTATATAACTTGCAAAGTAACGCAAACACAGTGGTTGTTTTAATATTATGGGTTGGGGGTTTTAGATAGGCAACCAACGTGACACAGGGATCATAAGACGATAAATTTATGCAACACAGAGTACATTAAAACAAAATATCACACAAATATTAAGAGTGTTGGAACGGTCAGTTTCTTCATTTAATTGATACAATCCATATCAATTCGGCCCAACAAAGTGTGGCTCGTTTATTATTCAAATTAATTGATCAATATATATCAATTTGGCGTGCCCAACATGGGGCTCGTTTATTCAAATTTAATTGATACTATTTATATCAATATATATATATATATAATAAGGGTGGGGATTTGGGGCAATATTTTCTAAACAAGCTCAATGTATTTTATGTTCTATATTTTGCTTCAAATTATAACCACTGTAATTGATCATTAACGGTGCGACAGGAGGATGCGAGCTTCTTAATAAGTTCTCCAGTTTCGGCTCTTTGAGTATTTTATTTATAATATTTTCGGCTGGCTCGGGGCAACTTTTGAGAGTCGGAGAAAGGGCGGGTTCGTCGTTTTATTTTGTATAGTGATTTGTAGCGTTCAAAACTGTTATAATTTTTATAGCTCCCGCGCATACCTTAACATGCAATTACTTTTACTTTATGTACCCAAAACGTTTTGACTTTACTATTTATATACAACTTTTTGTGATTGTTATTAATTTTTGTTTAATCATTTAGTTGAACTTATTTATATGTTTTAGATTTTACTGTTTGCGCTGGACTTTAACGTCACTTGACGTTAAAATCGGTATAAGCTGTTGCATGTAACAGGCTATGAATTTGCATTTAATTATTTAGTTTAGTTACGAGACATTTACCTGGCATTTATATATATTTATTAATTAATAATTTATTCTAAACTAAAATCTTACGATTAATATTTCAAAAAATTTACTAATTGTTATAAGCACCTATTGAATTTGTCTTTTATCATGTCAAGTGACGGGGCGTATTTATGTTAATTACTGATGCGCAGATGCAACTTACGTTCAATGATTTTAGCGAAAATGGCGACAGACAGGAACGAGTTTAAATGCTATAAACGATTGCGTGTGTCAAAAATGGTTGTTAAATTCCTTTGACAACGACGGTGTTAGTGTATATTGATGCAATTTGTGTTTGTGGTTAGTGATCTCGGTGAATCCGCAGTTCCGGTGTTTTCAGTAGGTGCATAATGAAAGATCGTCTTTCGGTAGGTGACATTTTATACATAGCAGTAAATTGCACTGCGGGTCAATTTCAGTACATACCAGTAAACCTTAATTGAATGGATCACACCGCAATTGTGATCTTCGATAGTTAATTAATTGGAACAGTAAATGGGATCTACGCTTTAAATTTACGTGATGCGCGTTGAAATCGCGCAAAATCAGTATTTGAACTTTATTGACGTGTATCTGTTGATAAGTCGATTCTCATTTTGCAACAACGCTATTTGTTTGTAGTATTCTGATTTTCTCGGAGGCAATCGCTCCTCCCTTTTATATGATTTTTGGTAGCCTGTTTTTTGATGTGCAATTTTTACTATTCGCGTTTAAATAAATTTTAACCAAAACCAAAATGTATGTTACAGATTTCTGATGTTCGGCCTTTTGTGCGTCTTTAATTGACTTAATTTTTAGTGTTAAAGTTATATTTCTAACGTTAACGGTTTCTTATTTATAATAATAAATGGGTCTTGAATTTTTACATATGCGAGTATTTCGAGTTACATTAATATTTTTAACTTGTTTCTCATTAGATTTCTAATATTATAGACTTCTTTTAATAAACTTATTTATACTTGTTTATAAGTTTATAAAAATAAGTTTTGATTTCTCGGAATTTTGACCTATGTACACATTTAACTACCTCCGCTATCGGCAGACTCCTTAGAAGCGTGATAACGAGTCTGCAGATTTTGTGTCTACTTGTAGTAATGCATGAAATTTATTTTTTGGAAAGATACATTTGGTAACGGTTATAAAATTAATGAACATTATTCGTTAAAAAATTTCTGCCCGTTGGGATATTTCGGTATTAACTAAATTTTTCTAATTTATACAAGCGAATATTTTTTAAAATAATTTATATACTAATTATTTAAATTTAAATAAAATTGATATTTAATTTGTTATACTAATTATTTTAACGACACGATAAGTTGTTTCCAGCGAAAAGCGTAGTTATCCTATACGGATTCTGGACCAAAAAGCTACATAACCTCACGTTTGATGTTTGGCGCCCATCCTGTGGGAGGAGTCTACGGCAGCCATTTTGTGGGTGGGAGGTGGCCATTTGTGTGAGTGGTGGGAGGAGTCAGCTATTTTGTGAGTGGGCGGCGGCTATTTTGTGGGTCAGCTATTTTGTGGGTCGGCCATTTTGTGATCGGCCATTTTGGGGGTGGCGGTGCATGCGCAGGATTGAAAAAATCTGACTTAGCGTGAATACCATCATTATGAACATTTTTTTGTAGTAAAGGAGATGGAGGAAGACAATTAATTAGTAGAGTCGGCCATTTTGGGGTGTGGCGGCACATGCGCAGGATTGAAAAAAATCAGACTTAACGTGAATAATATGTGCATCTTTTTGTATTAAAGACAATTAATTATTGATGTCCTCATTTCTTATCAGTGTAGCAGGTAAATATAGCGAGATTAGATTATAATTAGCATATGAAAGCATTTTTTATCAGTCTAGACAGGAAATGAGTAAGATTTATATATAATTGGCATGAAGAAGTCGATATCCTCATTTTTTATTAGATTAGATTATAATTATATTGCGAAAGCATTTTCTTATTCGTCTAGACAGGAAATTTGTCAGATTTTTATATATAATTGGCATGAAAAAGCGGATGTACTCATTTCTCATCAGTGTAGCGGGAAAATGCAGTGATATTAGATTATAATTAGCATGCGAAGGCAGTTTCTTATCAGTCTAGACAGAAAATGAGTAGATTTATAATTAGCACGTAAATGCTGACGTTCACATTTCTTATCAGACTGGAAGTGGGTTAGCGTTATAATTAGCAATTAGAAGCATTACTAGTAGAGTGTATATGTGCGAAAATAATTTATATGTCATGAATGTTCAAGAAGAAGAAAATCAAGTACATAACACATTAACCCCATTACAGCTTATTGAAAATCACTTGGGGTATCGATATCGATTGGTTACAGAGGTGTAAGAGGGGAAGAAGGCAGAAAACTTGATAATGGTTATTTTATGCTTGATGAATATTTAAACAGTAATCTTATTATCAGTTATAACTTTGAATTTGACTCCGATACACGATCCTTCATAAAAAGTCTAATAATTATACATTATCAGTACAACTACATTCATTTCGATGAAAGTGATGCAAGCGAATTGTTCGAATTAAAATATATTATTAACTACAACATTAAACTATAGAACGAATTGAATTTATATTGATTGATTGATTGATACTTTATTTCTTGCAAACAACAATACATTGTTTAAGAATTGTCAATAATGATTAAAATACAAAGTAGCCTTAGTAGTATGTGTTAAAATAGGTTAAGTATACAAAAATTCTGAAACGGAATAACAATTAAATATTTTTTTAATTCTCTTTTGATTGCAGCTTTCAAGTAATATTCTTTAGATTGTCAGGGAGCTTATTATAAAACCTTGAGCCTTCAAAAACACTAGATCTTTCAAACTTGCCGTCCTGTGTTTTGCCGTATTAATGTAATTGCCATATCGTATATTGTATTTATGACATTGTGCTCTTAATTTGAATTTATCAAAATTTTGTTTCATAATTAATATACATTTGTAAATGTGTATACTTGGAAATTTTAATAGGTTAAATTGTATGAACAGCGAACGACATGTTTCACGTTATTTGGCATTAAATATGTCTTATAATACGCTTTTGCCTGATAAATACTCTACCAGCATTGACAGCACTACCCTAAAAAGCAACTCCATAAGACATATATGAATATGCAGTAGCATAAAATACATTAACCAGGGCATCCCTGGTTAATTACATCAATAATAGTATTATTACCAATTTTGTTAATACTAACTGAGATTTAGCTACATTAACAAAGAAAATGAGCAGTTTGGATTGTGAAAATCGCTTCATTACGTTTGTTCGAAGCTATTTAAAAAAGACCGAATTATCGCAGTTAAATTTACCAATATTTACTATATTAAAGTATAATAAAAGTTTGATTTTATAACTTTTTAACAATTACCTCATTCGCAGTTGTCAAAATGACTGACACCTGTCAATCTCAAAATGGCCACCGCCCACCCACAAAATGGCTACCGTTGACTCCTCCCACAAAATGGCCGCCGCCGACTCGTCCCACAAAATGGCCTCCGCTGACTCTTCCCACAAAATGGTCGCCGCCGACTTCTCCCACAAGATGGCCGCCTCTGACTCCTCCCGCAAGATGGTAGCCTCTGACTCCTCTCATAAGATGGCCGCCTCTAACTCCTCCCACAATATGGCCGCCAAATAGCAAAAGTGATGTTATGTAGAGTTTTGGTCCAGAATCCGTATAGGATAACTACTGAAAACTAAATCAAATGAACTGGGAACTTAATGCGGTCACTGTTGTCTATAAAAGTAAATTTGCACTTCACTACATAACTGACAAAAACTGGAATTACGTTTTTAAAAGTTTTGAACGCTTTACAAAGTGAAGATTCCGTGCCGTGCCAGTGAAGGAGACAGCTTGATAAGGTCTACGCCGAAATAAATAGCTCTATTCTTTTCCAGCAGGAGGTGATGGTGATTAAGTTAACCTAAAGAGCGTTCTCTTTGGACAATCACTGAGACGCCTTGTGTTGCTGTTGTTAATTATTGTTTCTGTTATTATATCAGACATTCTAAGACCTTTACCGTTGGTATTTTTATCATTAATCTAGTAAACTATCGGAGCTGTGGATGTTTTGATGACTTATCGAGCGATAGCTTTATTTGAAGTACGCAATCAAAAGATTTTTTTATACTTTTTTGAGGACTGTATTCTTCCACACTGGCTAGAGGCGCGGAAGTAAGATTATGAATTAGAGTCACACTTTTCAAAGGAATTTCGCAATTTCTTGCGACCTCGTTCAGAGTCGTGGGTCCTTTACGACTCTATTGCGGAAGGCCAGACTGTTGATGCCATCAATTACAACTTAATTAAGTCACACCAAGATGTCTAAGGTTTAATAAAACTTTAAGTTATTTCGAACAAAATTAAATCTTAGACACTAACAAAGCGCATGAAAATTGTAAATAATTATTTTAAGATAGCGAAGTTCGGTAAAATCTAAAAACATAATACCGGCAAATTCTAGAAAACATGACTATCTTAATGAAACGAGGAAGTTATATTGAATTGCCTTTTTTCTGTCTACAGATTTACTTACCCCAATTTACATCTAATTTATCATATTTATGGTTCGAATTTTTACAGTTACGATCAAAGTTTAATGACCCTCCGTTAAACACCCTAATACGACATATATTAGTCTCACATTTATTTAGAATTACCTCGGCTATTATGACTCTTTTTCCTTATTTGCTCATAGTATTGTCTAAAAACTGTCTTTAGGGAACTGGTAATAGTTTTTTTAACCCCTTTTGGTTAGAATTTAAAGAAAAGACCATATGACAAGAACTAATTTTAACATTTAGTAATTTTCAAGGTAAGATTATTGCCACACGTTTAACAAAACAATAACCAATTTAACTTACTTTTATTTAAGAATATTTTGCCCAGCAAAAGCAAAGCCTTAGATTAATTTACATAACTGCACTGCAAGCTATGAAAGTTATCTTTACTGTTTATTTTAAAGCAACCTTGTTGGTGCTTGAAAGAATTTTTGAATTGACTACCCTTTTATAGCTTGATGTAAACAGTATATAAAAACCTGACGCTACTTACAGTTTAACACTTCCAAAGTACCGGTCAAAGTTTTTTTGATTTCCGCACTAAAAGCGACGGATGTGAATCCCACGCGGTTGTTGCCTATCCAACTTTGATAACAGATTTTGACAGCAGGCCATTTGCTGCCCACTTTCCAATAAGCAAGAATGAATTGTCATTTAACTGTGCACTTATAAAAGTTGTTCGTTCTTTGCAACCTTAAAGAGCGTTAAATAGCTAATTTGGCTACTTGTACCTAAGGAAAGTTTCTGTATTTCATGCAGTTTTAGAGTAGACAATTAATTTAGTTTAGCTTTTCCGCTAAACATTAAAATTCTGACAGCTATGGGAATGCTGTTTATGTTTATCAAAATTTACTTCACCCCACTGACGATATAAAAAGTACTAATTAATTGCAGCTGTATTTAATTATTCTTATCTGATAATTAATTCAGATAAGTCGGTGGATAATTTCTGCCCTTGCGACAACGGTCAACACTCGCTCTTGATAACTTTAGTCCACAATCACCTATAATAATTCTTCAACTAATAGACAGTTGGTCTATTTAATTGCAACTATCCGTAATTTTCTGCAGCAGTGAGATATTGTGTAGTCGTGCTTTATTTGATTGATATAATATTAATTTCTGGTTAATCGAGCGGTTTGTTTATTTAGAAGCATCGCCACTCAATAACGGTATTCGGTAGCAATGTTCTCAGACTTGATATTTTTTCCGACACTTCTAGCTGTTACCTGAAAGACTTAACTTAGGTCTTTCTCGAAGAAATACAACAATATCTATGTAAAATTGAATTTATTTAAATTGGATAATAGTTTAAAAAATTTAAGCATACACAACAAAATAAAAATAAATGCAATAAATAAAATTAATGTTAATTCTGAAGCAATTCGATGCAATCAATTTCTATAGAATTTATAAATATTGAAATAAGTTTGTTAACACTTACTTTACTATGAACTAAGTCTCTATGTTTAGTTTAAATAAAGGTTTTTCTACTTGAATTTATTTACTAACGCTTTGCAAGGAAATTAAATGTCTACGACCTTTGTTTCGGCAAACTTAATTATGCTTTCTATTATTACATAAAGATCAAATTAATGTTCTTTAAACTTAATTGTTTTACTAGTTAAACACTCGTGATTCGCGTTTGCGGTAAATATCGGGAACTAACCTTTTCGATGTCCTCTGATTAATTTTTTTCAAGTGAAACGGATGTCCGCTTTGAAATTGTTGTAACACTTGGTGCAGTGTTATTAATTTCTTTGAATTACTTGAACGAATTCCCAACTCGTGGTGATCCTGTTGTAATTCTTTTACTGCAATGGACTTGTAGGGACTTTTTATTAATGAAGTTGTTTACTGAACTATGCACTATAAATACGTATGGTAGATCAGGAAAAAAGGCGTAGGTTTTAGTTAAGTTTGCGTTTATGTAACTTTGTCTTTGAATTAAAGTTCGTTTCTCGATTCTGACGTAGTCCGTTTTAATTTGCATGGAAAGTGTCTTTTTGCGAGTTTCGGGTTTTACTTGTTAGTTTACATGTCTTTGCTGCAAGTTTGTTAAATTTTGTACTGTCTGTAGTGATGGTCACGTATTTATATTACTTGTCCGTCTTTGTTTTTAACAAATCTGCCGGTTTATAATATAATTACAACCTATTCTAAAATGTCAAAAATAACTAATTTGGGTTTGGTTACAACGAATTATCGATGTCTAAGAATTGTATATACATTTTTATTTAATTATTAGTCATGTCGATGTGAATTAATAAGGTTTGTTTATTGATGGCATTAACAGCGACAGCTAGCAAAAACTTCTACTTACAGACTCTAATAAAGATTCATTGACAACGAAAAGATCATAGATTGACGGCAACAGATCATCGCCACCAGATCAAAGATTCATCGAAGACCAAAGATAAAAGAATTCCAGCCGCAAATTCCCTTCTCCGTGAATTTACCTTTTTATAAAACTGTCTGAGATCACGGTTTTTCCCGTTCAATATAAATACCATACATAACCTTAATATCTTTTCAATGCGAGTACTTCAACTTACGCCACTAAAGTATGTTATTATTTTTCCCTTGATTTTAAATACGTATAAAACACGTATTAATTTTAACTTACTTTTAAAATATATATAATACAGAACACTTTATCTCGCATTTCAAAACTCTGACGGAAATATTTAAAATTGTTGAATACTTGTTTAATTTAAAATGATGTAATTTAACCTTGCGTACATATTAAAATTATCTTTAATCATAACAATTTTTATGTATTATTGATAAATACGTGCATCGCGTAATTTTTCATTTAATGATTTTTATTCCTATTTGATTTTATATTTTATAGATTCTTATTTTGTGTATTTTACATGATTAATAATTATTATTGAATCGTTAATAAATTATTGTTTAATTCTGTCGTATTTGTTCATAACAAAGAGTAACTTTTTAACAGATAATTTGTTGGTCGAAATCCATGACAAAGGACCATAAGTTACCAAAATTAGACGTACGATTGGCACCAACACTAAAATATAAATAAATGAAATACGATACCGCTCTGCGTAATAATAATTTCTATTAATTAGCTCAGCTGACAGCTCCAAATCTCTCGTCGCGTTTCACGGGAGTGAGGACGTAGTTTTGCATGTGAATGTAAATGGGGAGCGCTATAGCGACTAAGTTCGCCCAGCGTGCGGCCATCATCTTTGGTGGGGGGGTTCAAAGTTTACATACTGATGCTTCATTTTGTTTATTGTGAATACATACAAAGAAATCTAGACAATCTTTAAACATTTTTGACATATCCTGTTGACGTAGAAATATATTTATACACAGGTTTCGCTTATTTAAGCCACATTTTTAAACAAAGATGTCATGTTTGGAATGGGTAACGGGAAAGACAATTTAAATAATGCAAACTATTAGATTTACAGTGTAATTCAGTACACAATAGGACAAAATCAGAAACTTTATGAGAGAAACTTTTCAGAGTTGAACTGATTGTGAGTCTGATTGGGCCAACTGCTTTGCTTTATACAGTTAGAATTTCTATTAGTGTTCATTCTTCCTACTTGTTTATCCACAACTGCTAACATAATTTCTGATTATAAGGCAATTCAGAAAATGGTTATCTCGATTAATTTGTAGATTACTATATACAGGATGCATTGTAAACTTATCAAATCTAATATAGCTAGGGGAGAAGTGATGTAATTTATTTTATATGCCAGTAACGTGCGGGCAAATTAGTCGTGACGAAATTTAATCTAAATATAAATGAAATTTTTAGGTTGGTAGGGCAACAGATGGAATATTGTAGTGGTGTGGTCATCGTTTTCTTGAATTTCGTAGAATTTGAGGCAACAACTCTCCTAGTCTACTGTATTGATTGTTAAAAGGGCATACCCAAGCTAAGAACTTTTAGATCAATAGTTTGACAGACAGTGATGTAGGTCGTAGGCGGCCCTCTTATAAAAAGTGGGATTTTGTTAGATTTTTGTTAAGAACTTGAATTTAATTAATTAGAGGGTGGGGATAATTTGATGACTTTTAGATTCTGCTTAGAAACAAAATTAACGTAAGCTTTGGTAGTAACAGTAATTGATAATGGGGATGTTACTAATAAATATGAAAAGACGCATGAACAGCCTGGGCGTCATACTATTATTAAATTCATTTTTTAGTATTTTTGAAAAATAGTCTGTTTCGTTACATCAAAGCATAAAGTGATTTGCCTTCAGATTTTCTAAGATTGTTTTGCTTCAGGGTGACAGAACTCGTTTAGTGTACGAGGATAGTGGACACCTCAATAAAATATGAAAGAGAAACGAAAGTTCCATGGAAAGTCTGAAAACTCTATAAATAACCAACTCCTAAATCAGCACGTTAGATTAGGTTAAACATGACAAAATTGTAATTTAATCGGAGTTGAG
>JAHWXV010282299.1:0-11845 GCA_024586415.1 Phrixothrix hirtus | reverse complement strand
CTAGAGAGTCACCGACTTCATATTTAACGTCCTCGCGTACGGTTTCCTTTGCAAACTTCTCGACTGCCTGCGATATCTGTTAATTTTAAGTAGAAGCGCAACATAATCCTTAATATGAAGTACATCGCTACACCCATAGATGGGCGTATTCAAGTCGCAAACATAACCTTTAATATGAACCTAGTCGCCACACTCATAGGTGGCGCGCGAGTAACCACGCGGGGAAATTTGAATTTGCATTCTAACCGCCATATCTAAATCTAAAAATCATCTTGGCAAATTTTTCCAAGTTCGGAATGGCGGAGAAAATTCAACTTTGAATCTGCCGCCGCCACCATTTTGGAACTACATTTAAGTTGGTAATAGATACGACGCCATTTTGGAACTAGATTTAGGTTGGCAACTTTTCCCCAATCCATTAGCTAGCGCTATGCCCTAGGGGCCATCTTGAGCCCCATTCTTTGGCAGCCATCTTGGGCCCCATTCTCTGTCAGACATCTTGTCATGTGACTTAAGCGCTCCCCACGTGGCTGCGCCTGCACCTGGGCCTGTTCCCCTCAACAAATTCAGCGGCCGTCTTGGGGCCCATGTCTATCGCTGGGGCAGGGTCCGGGGCCCCATTTCTGCATCTAGGACTTCACCCCACTTCAATACCTAAGGCTACGCCCCTTCAAACCATCTTGGTATCCACTTCCGGTGCCGTAGCGCTGCTGTATTACTACTTTTAGTGGAAAATTGAAGTCACTGATCTATACATTTACGGTTGGTATCCGAATGTCATTAATTTTAATTTTTCTGATAATCATTAATAAAAAAATTTGGGTAATGAATTTAGGCAATGAGATTAGTTTTGTGGGTATCTCGTTTCAATATTTTATTAGCACTACTTTGTTATATAAAATTATCTCATAGAAGTATAATAAGAAGTGTTTAAGTAAAGGTGAATGCTTTTACTAATGTAACGAAACTAGTTAATTATTTTAAAACTGTTTATTTACGTACACTGATAGTGGGGAAATTTATACACTCTTATCTATTTAAATATTTATTTCACAATTCACTATCAACAAACGTTTATATTTCTATTTATGTCTACCTATATTTACATTTTATATTTATATTTACGTTAATCAGTAACTAACAGTACGAGATTCAAATTAAAACAAACTAAAGGAATTTAATCTGCTATTTATATACATAGGAAAGAGATTTAGAAATAGGAAGGAAGAGTCTAGAATATTAAGCACAATAATGATGCAAGATATTGCAATGCTATGACGGATTATGACCTACTTAAATTCACAGATATCAGTTATCGTAATGAGTTATTTGTGATTACATTATTTATTTTATTGTAAGGAGACTGAATGGTTTTAGAATGTTCTATTAAGTTTCTCTTATTTCTAATTTTTGTTACACTACCCCTCCTTAAGAAGTTCCATAACAGTGTCCTTGGACTTCGCACTTGCGATGGTTCTACGCTTGTTTGTGAATGTCGGAATCTGCACTGACATTCATACTTACAGCGTCATTTCTTGAAAAAATGGCTGCCTACAGACTTCGCCGTTGGTGGTGTACCTTTTAGATTTAAACTACACACCAGCATCTTGATATCAGTGTCTTGAAACACTACTTCCAATATTTTACGTACCACACGTTAATTAAGTTGGTCTAGGCCACAGCCAAGCTTTGGTACAACTAGCTTTCTAATGGCACCGGTACATATATGTTTCCTTAGATCCCATAATGCTTTGCACAAGTCCTTATAACGTGGATTTTGATGGGATGCTGTTTTCGTCTTAATATAATAAATACTTTGTGTACCTTGGCGGTGACCGTGTAGTAGGTAATATGCGTTACCAATTACTGGCTCTTGCTTGCAGTATTTTTTCTACGCTACCATTTCTCTTTTTATACTCAACTGCGATGCCACGGGACATTCCGACGACTTTAGCGACACAATGGGCAAGGGGGTACTCCTCTGGTACATCATATAGATTTATGTGCTCCTCATTAGTTACCCCAAATCTAGCTTTATGGTGTCGTGAATAGGCTATCATAAAGTTAGTAACTAATTGTCCGCTGTTTTTGACTCTTAATACCTTCAATTGAAAATGGTTCGTCCTTTGCTCGCATTTTTGCTGTTACGGCTCTGCATATCCCCAGCCTGCATATGGAGTTAACCGATTCATTTGGGTTTTCTTCCGGGAAATTTTATAATTCGGTGGATTACATCGTCGATCTTCTATATAGCCTTATACAGATCTTACAAAGATCTTTCCAATTTGTGAGATAGGGCGCGTAGTCGTTGAGATTGGTGCAACTAGACTAGATCATTGGGTTGAAATCGTTCCGATTTGGATCTTACATCATACTAGAATTTCATTCGATCCTGGCTATCTGGATATCATTGCGAACTCTTTCGTGAATAGATTTTAGTTTCTTTCGTAGGCTTTTATCATACGCATTTCTAGCATCCTCGCCCTTTCCAGGCTTACTACCAAACTCCAAATCACGCAGTATTCTAATTTAACACCCAAAAAAAGGCTGTAGCTGGGGTCCCTCCTGCAGTTTCGTGTGTAGCTGAACGATATGCCATCAGGAACATATTTAAGTACTGTTCCCAATCTCTTCGATACTGTGAGACAATTTTTGGCAAGCATTTTCCGATTGTTCGATTTTTTCGTTGTACCATTCCATCTGGCTGTGGGTGAAGAACAGTCTTCCTGGTTTTGCAAATCCTCAACAGCTGGTAGAATGTTTGGAACAAGGCTGACTCAAAATTCCTTAACTGGTCTAAAAGTAATTTCAAAGGAATACCAAAACCGCTAGACAGCTCTCTCACCAAAGTCTCGGCCACTGCAGCTGCCTCTTCATTACCTAGAGTGTATGCTTCGGTCCATTTACTAAAATATTCCATTGCAACAAGGACGTGTTTGATTCCTGCTTGGATTTCTAGAAATGGGCCAGCTAGATCAATGGTAACTCTTTCAAATGGGCTACCCACATTATAGTGTCGTATTGCTGCTTTTCGCCTCTCCAATAGCTCGCCACTAGACACACATACTACATATTTTCGGCACCATTCCCTAACATCCTCCTTGCATTTCATTCAATAAAACTTTACTGGCCATTTCCAGATTTTTCTTTACTACCATGTGCTCTTTTAGTCGGCAATCATGCATCTGTCGTAGAGTTCCCACTACTCTATTTTTCGGAACCATCAACCACATTCGACTTCAATTATAATTTTCCAGGGCTCTTTTCAAAAGTTCGTCATGAACCTGCAAGGAGTCCCATTGGGACCAATATGCTTTAATAATGGGACTAAATGAGGCCACTGTTTCCCAACCTGGTCTTTGACCTTCATTCTTCCATTTCAACAGCACCTTCAAGCCTGGGTCGTTTTCTTGACCACTCACCGTTATTTACAGTATTACAGTTGACAATAGGAACTTCAAAATTTAACCCCAACCAAGCACAATCCTCGCAATATTCTGTGCAAAGCCGTCTTGGTTAAGCCATTAAGCCGTTCCATCCATTTCGCTATTTGTCCTTCGGGATTATTAATCTGTGGGATTCATTTCAACGTTGCGTGATCAGTTCTCAATATCAAATTTCGTCCATAAAGGTATTTCTAAAAGTGTCCAACGGTCTTCATCATTGCTAGCAATTCTTTGTGCGTAACACAATGGGTCTTCTTAGGTATGGACTACGCTTTGTTAAAATACTCAATTACTCGTTCGTGTCCGTCTTAACTTTGCGATAGCACTGCATCCAAGCCGACGTACTCAGCATCATTACCTAAGACAAACTTCCTTCTACTCTAGGGTAACAGAGTACAGGTACTGTTATCGATTTTCGTTTAAGTGTTTCAAATGTGTCCTGGCAGCTTTTGCTCCATAAATATGGCTGGTCTTCAGTAAGTTCTATAAGTGTTTTTTCGATCTCCGCAAATCCACGTACAAAACCACGGTAGTAAGTGCATAACCCCAAGAAGCTTCTTAATTCATGTTTATGTTCCGGTTGTGGCCATTCTCGTACAGAGATTTTTTTCTCTGGGTCAGCTGCCACACCTTCTTCAAACACTACACGACCTAAGTATTTCGCTTTGCTTTGAAGCAAGTTGCACATTTTTGAACTTGTTGTAGATGTTCAAGTCATAGTCTTTAAAAAGCCCCTTCGATATATTTCAGGTGTTCGTCAAAGGTATTTCCAATAACTGTGACATGGTGCAAGTAAGTATACTAGACATGTTTGCTTAGACAACCATCCCAGAATCTATTCCGTTCGCCTTTCGAACGTCGCCGGAGTATTTCACAAGCCAAAAGGCATCACGATGACCTTACAAATACCAAGTTTGTCTTTTCCGATGCTGAGCCTTCAAGCGACTTCTCAATATCCAATTGTGTGTGTCTAAGGAGTAGTCAATTCTGGGCGGAGGATAGCTGCCCTTTTTCGGTGACATTGTTTAACCGACGGTAATTTATACAGAATCGAGTGCTACCAGCTTTCTTCTTAACCAGTACAACTGGCGATGCCCAAGAACTGTTAGACGGCAGTAACAACCCTTCATGGGCCGTGTCCTATATTATTTGTTCGGCTTCCTCTCATTTGGATAAAGGTAGCCTCCTTGGTCGTTGACGTATTGAGTGGGCATTAGCGGTATTTATTTTGAGCGTCACAACATTTGTCCTTCCTTTCAGCCCGTCATCCGTTGAAAATGTTAGAGCATTGTTGATTAAATGGGCTGGCTTTATTTTTAGATAATGGGTTAAACTGTTATCTAAGGATTTGACTGAGGAATGCGTCTTGGATAAATTCTTTACGGGCAAAACCTTCTCATTGGTTTTTGTGCAACGTACTACAGATGAGATAGGTGTGCACGTACTTAATTTGATACCCTTATTTAGCGTTATTTGGAAGGTATTGATGTTAATCAATCGATAAGGTGCTATTTCCTTGGTCTTGATCAACACTCTTCCAGCTAGGATACCTACATCAGTATTTATGTTGCTGGTTTCTAGGATTCCTACGTATCCCACCCATAATTCTCCAGCCTGTTGGCCCATAACTATTGTTTCACTGCTTGGCGATAATGTCACCTCTTATGCTAGCATTACTTTTACTACATGCTCATATCGGTGGTTGATGGGTATCTCTTCATCGTTAATTCGTTTGATGCGGTTCTTCACGTCTAAGGCGAAGCCAAACTCAGACGTTATAGCCATACTTAATATGACAGGTTCTTCAATATCAACTATCAACACGCGATATGTGCACTTCCTATAATTGATCTCAATATCTGCAATAACTTTACCATGGACGGTTGCACGGTTTTCTGTAGATGTATCTACGCAATCGAAGCTGTGGAGGTAATAATCTTCCATTCTTAACAACAGAGTTTCGTTTCACTACTGTCCTCGTTGCTCCTGTATCTAGCAGCCTTTTCCAAATTCCTCCCTGCAATTGTTACATCAATGTAGACTATCCGGTTTATATTTTAATGATGCCACTTGGATGGTGACTTCCTGGACATGACAGGCAGAGATCGATATTTATCTCTTCACTTCGATCCTTTCTAGTTTTCCTGATGCTTTGTATAACCAGCAGGACTTCTCATAGCCTCTTGGCAATTTTTCTATATACGTCCCCATTTACCACACTTTAAGCACCGTGGTTTATGTCCCTTTGTTTTTTGTGTCTTAGGTAGTCTCAATAACGTTTCATTTAGACTATCAACACCATCTTTGACTTCTTAGACTACACGCACGTGAGTATGGCCATTCAATACTTATATGGAAGCTTCAAATTCCAGTGCATAAGCCAAAGTACTAGCAAGGTCACGTGGACGTGCTAATATAAATTTCTGTTGTGTTTCAGAATCACTGAGATCATCGACAAATGTTTGCACCAGAATTTGTTTAATAAAGCTTTCTGGAGCTATGCTAATCTTACTAGCCGCGCAATGTTAGCTTTGGATTCCTTGGGGTTCTCTCCAAGTTTTTGTACATGATTAACTGGGCGCAGTAGATCTGTTGAAGATGTTTACTTCCATATCGTATTTCCAATCGTGAAACACGTTAATCGAAGTTATTGTGTAAATCGTCCAGCATTGTTTGCAGATTGTCTAAAGCATCCCGACGTAGGGTCCACTATTAAGGTAGTTGCATTTTCTTCAATGGTCTATTCATTCGAAAGTATGCTGCCACTAGTTGTTTGTGGTGATTGGTCCAAGATCTCTTCCAATCGTATATAGGTTCTTTAACTTGTCTTTTAATATTTGCCATGCCATTTTCAGTAACTGGAAAACGTTCAACTTGCTGTACATTTACTTCGGTTGATTTTTCATGAGGAACCATGATTGTGCCCTTCTTAGGCATGCTGACTTCTTTATTTGCAGTAAGCGGAATAAACTTTTGATGAAGTTTGTCAGACTTCTTAGTGACTTCCTCATTGGTAACATTTTCTATTTCTTTTGTTAGTTTATTTGGACTTGCATTAGTCGATAACGTTTCCTCTTAGTCTGATTGTAGTTTCTTCGTTTAATGTATTTTGGCCTGACTTAATTTCATTTTGCAATTTATTGTGATTGGGTTCCATTTCCTGATTTACTTTGCTGGTAATTCCTGCGTTTAATGCATTTTGGCCTGCCCTAATTTCATTTTGCAATTTATTTTGATTGGACTCCGTTTTTCCTTTAAATTTGCTTTTAATTTCTGCTTGCTTTTAATGTATTTTGGCCTGACTGTAATTTATTTTGGCTGATTGGATTCCATTTTTTCTTCGTTGTAATCCATTTTATCCTGCATGTTTTGCAACCTTTCCATCAACGATTCCATTTTTTGTTTTTCGGCGCTTTTTATCACTGGCATATAGAAAGAATGAGAACTAGCCTTTAATTAATAGTAGTCTATGAGTTTACACTATTAATAACAAACCTGATACCAGCCACCAATGTAACGAGACTAGTTAATTGTTTTAAAACTGTTTAATTACATTCACTAACAGTAGTGTGATTTATATACACTTATTTACTTAAATATTTATTTCACAATACATTATCAACAAAGGTTTATATCTCTATTTATGTTTATATACATTTACATTTCATATTTATATTTATATTTATGTATATCAGTAACTAACAGTACGTTATTCAAATTGAAATTAACTAGGGAATTTAATCTGCTATTTATATAGACAAGAAAAAGGTCTAGAAATATGAAGGAAGAGTCTAGAATATTAGTCATAATAATGATGCAATAGATTGCAATGCAATGACTCATTGCTGACCTAACTAAATTGACAGATATCGGTTATCGCAATGAGTCATTTGTGATTACATCGTATATTTTACTATAAGGAAGGCTGGATGGTTCTAGAATGTTCCATAACATTTTTATTGTTTCTAATTTTTGTTACGCTAATATTACTCGAATTTGACATAAAAATTATTTTTAATTAATCATAACTAGTTTAAAACAACTTCTATATAGGTAAAGGCGATAAATGTAAACCTTGAATGTTTAATTCAAGGTTTACAAACATGTATTGTTTTAACTGCTTACATTTGGTAAGCGGTTAAAAAATACATATTTGGCACTTTAATTCAAAAATTCACAATTCAGTTAATTTGTTGGTTTATTCATTATAATCCAAATTTTACCAGAAAAATCAGTAATTTGGAAGGGCATCAGCGCCTAATTTTTATTATAACATTATTTGCAATCGTTTGTTAAAGATTCTAATGTATCATAAAAATAATCTAAAGTTAAAAAGAAACTAACACCTCGCCTAGTATGAAATATATATAATTGAATGAGATTTTATTAAATAGTGTAATTCCCTAATACACAAAATACGGATCTTTAAGGCTTATATAATTTAAATTTGAACTTCGATATTACCTTTAAAACATTTACATTTCTTCAAATTTGCTTTCACGAGATCTTTAAGAGCGCAATTCTATATCGATTTATTTGTAAGATCTAGTGAACTCTTAATTAAATTGAGTTTTATGAATAGTCAATTAGCAGCTGCCAAGATTTATTATCGAAGAACGAAAATTTCATGTACAGTGAATAGGTATTGTAACAATGAAACGCTTTTCGTTTAATATTGTTCTGTGAAAATAGACGGATACTATTGTTTTTCTATTGACACATTCTTCAATTCAGTTTCTTTGCGTTTTTGCTGTATTGCAAACACCCTATTGTATTTTACACAATATGTCCGTAATAATTTGATTGTTTTCGATAAGTAAGTAACTGCTGTCACTCATATTTTACATGTGACGACCTACATTTGATACTTATTTTGTCATTCTTATTATTATTGTAATAATCGTCTTCAAATGGCTCCCTCAAGCCACCAAGCCCACGAACTATTTACCTCTCATAAATATATTTTTCTTAAATTTTTGAGAGGAATTTTATGTGTAAACTAAAAACCCAGTTTTATAATCTTTATTTTAGTTATTTTCTAGATATAGGGCGTCTTATGTATATAGGATGCTGGTACTCAGGATTACATGTTTAGTGCATTAGAGTTCTAAATGGATCTATATCATTTTATTATATATTTCTTTATGGATTTTTGTATTCAAAGATATCAAATAAAACAAAACTGAAAATATGTAATACTACACCTTACGCAAAATGCAAGTCGTTTATACCATGCATCTTTCTCCCTGGTTATCACATCCTATATCCAAAATTATTTATATGACCTATAAAGCCTTCTAACTTATAGATATTTGACTTTCTTAGAGAAAACCCTAACATTACTACAACCGCAGGTATCTGTTTAATTAGACGAAACAGCTTCAATAAAATTAGTATCATTCAGTTTTCTCAAAAGACGAAGTATTCTAACAATTTTGCGCCAGTGATGTATGAAATTGTGAGAAGCTATACATAAATGTGCTCGAGTTTAGCGGATAGAGGTCATGCTGGTGGGTCAATTTACTTCTAGTGAAGATTACTGTCATGTTATTTATACATTTAAATACCTCTCGGTGTCCGCACCTCTAGAAAACTTAATTATAGGTTATCTTCTAAAGCTTATCCAGGCCCATTCGGGTTGCGGATAAGGGCTAGGCACAATTTATTCTTTGTTTAGTGAAAAAAGGTTACGTGGACGCAGATATACAGCAGCCGCCGCTGCCGAGTCATTGGGGTTGGTGACATCTTGTCATCTTTCTAGTCGTAGATCTGTAACCCAACCTAACTTATACGGATATGCGTGGTTGTAGGATCAATAATGTCTCAACGCCCCTTTAGGTAGAAGGTGATACTACAGTACCACAGCAAAATTTGAGAAAAGAGTACAGCATTTGATAAACCTTTATCTTTACATATTTCACTGTTAGATTTGTCTTTATAAAAAGAGCCTAGTGTTACAACAAAAAGAGTTCAATTCAATTTATTTACGATACTATTTATATGCACCAAATAAAACAATATTTATACATTTAAGATAAATTATTCAAGTCAGTTACTGCTAAATTCGGCGATGGTGTTTCTAATGCAATGTTCATGTGTCAAGATTTATCTAAATAGTAATTTTGTACTTTGTTTAACACTAGATGCACCAATATTTTTAACTACTTAGAATCACTGTAGTGGCCATTTCTACTGATTTTAAAGAAATTATGTTAAGAATACTTTATTTATAAAGAAATTTAAGCAGAACGTACATAAACTCAAACGAATATTACCTTTATTTATCTATGGTGCAGTTTACACAGTAACATGGTTCTCAAATTGCGCTAGTATAACACCCATATACAGATTGTTTACGTAAATGGTTGTTTTATATTTTTACATTTACCTATTTGAGATTATCGCCATTTATTATTTACATTAGCGAATTCTGCATTATTTGGTACGCTAGTTGCTATTGTTTGTTTATTAACTAAACATTGTTGTCGAACTTCTTCGCCCAATTTCAATATAAAATTTTGTTTCCTAATCGCATTTAGTGTTACTTCTCTATATAAAATCGATGCACTTATATCTGTTTAACCCAAAACGTTGAAAAAATTTGAAATAAGCGTCTTCTTGCAGCTGATTGTGTTGAATGCTGTTTTACCCTTTGATCTACAATATTCACACCATTTTTGGCTTCATTATAATATATAACGGCCTCTGAATTCCTGTTATCACTTGTTCCTATATTATCATTATTTATATGCAAGGAGCTAATAATCAAAAAAATCTTATCCATTTTCCCCTAATATATAGTGTTCATAAATTTTGGTTTCAAAACGATTTCGTTTAAAATTGTCTATATATGGCCGAATTTCACTTTTTGAACGATGAATTGTTCTAACAATACTTGCCTTCCTTTCTGAAATTATTTAGCCAGTTTTACAGAAGCAAAGAAGTTGTCTGTTGTGACATTGTACCATTATTCACGAAAGACTCCATAAGGCGACAAACCATATTTGCGTTGAAGTTGGTTTGCCGGACGATTTTCGTTTCTTCCTAAATATGGAGTGCCATTGAACATATATGAGCGCGGTTTGGTAAATAGCCGATTTGAACATAAGAATACTACTTTTTCTTCAAAATTACATTTTATTTCTCAATATAGTCTCATTTTAGCTCGATACTCTTAGCCCAACGCTTTTCCAATTTCATTAGGGCATCCTTGTAGTATGACCACGAAGTCCTCGAAAATATGTATCAGTTTCCATTCAACTTCTTAATTTGATTGGGATCTACTTCCACCAAGCCACTTTTTTAGGTTTGGGAACAGCAAGTACTCACAGAACCCTATCTCAGGAGAATATGGTGGATGAGGAAGCAATTTGTAATGTAGTTCATCCAATTTCTATTGAGTTTTCCATGATGTGTGAGCTGGTGCATTGTCATGATGAAAAAGCGCTTTCTTTTTGTCAATGTGGGCGTTTTTTCTTTATTTCAACGCGCCATCGATCCAATAATCCCACATAATATTCTCCTGTGATGGTTTTTTACGTTTTAGGATAATAGATAAGTATTACACCTTGTATATCTCAAAAACCATTCGTCAAAACCTTTTTAGCTGATGCAACCACTTTTACATCCTTTAGTGCACTTGAACCAGCTCCAACCCATTTTATTGGTTGCTGTTTTGTTTCAGAATTGTAGCGGTGGATCCAGGTTTCATCTACGGCTATGAATCTATGCAAAAGTTCATTTGCATTACGTTCAAATATTGCTAAATATTGCTTTGAAATGACCATACCATTGCGTTTTTGTTCAATTGTCAACAAACGCGGCACCTATCTTGCTGATAGTTTTTCATATATGAATGTTCATGCAAAATGCTACCCACACATTTCCTTGAGATGTCAGTGATGTCAGCTATCTCACAACGTTTTATTTGTAGATCTTCCAAAACGATATCATGGTTTTAACCGATCATCCCTTTGGTGATCACTTCGATTAGTGGAGCTGAACGATATTCACCAATTGTGCTTGTACGACCACGTTTAAATTCTGCAAACTAATAAATCACATATGAATTCGCTGAAGCAGATGTGCAATAGCATTTATCAAGCATTTTCTTTGTTTCTTTCGCAGTTTTTCCATGCAAAAAATAATGCTTGGTTAATGCACAAAATTCGTTTTTATCCATTATTTTAACACAATCACAAGTTGTTAGATTTTTATGACTGTCGAACGTAAACTAAATGATATATAGCGCTAAAAATTTACGTATAGGCTACCAACAGATTGTATTTGATTGAAACGATATACATTCGGTGATTAGTAGTGCCATCTCTGGGAAACTATCCTCGTATATATATATATATATATATATATATATATATATATATATATATATATATATA
>JAHWXV010282294.1:0-10937 GCA_024586415.1 Phrixothrix hirtus | reverse complement strand
ACGCCCGCACGCACGCACGCACTCACCCACCCACCCACCCACACACACACACACACACACACACACACACACACACAGACAAATTTCTAGAAACATGTTTTTCGGACTCAGGGGATCTGAAAACGTGTATTTCCGCTAAAAACTGGACATCGAAAATTTGGACCTAAAACATGACTATACTATATTTCATATACGTAAGAGAAAGTAAAATTGTGTCCGTATTCAATAATACAATTGTAAACATATTAAAAATGATATTTGTTAAGTAAAAACTTTGTTTTTATTTTAAAGATTTTATAAGCTTGCACTATTGATACTCACTAGAACTTTTAAGGAAAAAATAAAACTTTTCATTTTAAACGGTAATTAGTGCGTATTCTTAATAACATCTGGAAACATTCAATAATGAAGTCGTATGCGTCATACTGACACCATTCGTCCGACTTCAGTACTGGTTAGAGATGTGTAGTTAACCAGCCATTTCTTGGTTAACACAGTAGACGAAATTAAAAAGCAGGAGGGGGCTGAAATCTTTAATTGCGAATATGTCGAGAACTATGCAATTAGACACATTGTTTATAAACGATATTTGTCGCGAATATTAAGATGTTAAAATAATGTGTCTTACATAGCGGACACCCTGTATATTTACGCTTATAACTATGTGCCTAAGTTGCAGTTTTCGAAATATTTGCAATTAAAATTTCCAGCTCGCCCCTGCTTTTTAATTTGGTCTACTGTGTTGACCAAGAAATTGTTGGTCAACTACATAACCTTAAGCAGTGCCGAAGCCGAACAAACCGCATCGGTATGACCCATATTATTTCATTTATTAATGTATGTTCTCAGACGTTTAAAATGAAAAGTTTTATTTTCTTCCTTAAAAGTTCTAGTGTGTGTTAATTCCGCAAGGTTATAAAATGTTTAAAATGAAAACAAGATTTTGACTTAATGGATATCATTTTTAATATGTATACAATTGTATTATTTTTTTAAATAGCTGTCACTTTTACGAAGCCACTTTAACCCGACGTTAAATTTTTTTGATAAAAAATATCTACATATTATTAATATTTGCACTCGCTTGTTTTATGTATAATTTAAATTTTGTGAAAGTAGTTAAAATCTATAAAATAAATTAATTTTATTAAAATTTTGTGTAATTTTTATTCAGTAGAAACTATGTACAAATTAATGTAAATAAAATTTGTGTCAATTTAAGACATTTATCAAATAACTTTGTAATAATTATTGAATAAATCATTATAATTAATAAGTAATAGTGTTTTACCACATACATGCAAACTATATGATTTAAGGAAATACGTTCGATTACTTTTTATTAACCCAGATGGAGCTACCGTCGTTTTAAAAGGACATTGTAGAAATCTGCCTCTAAGCAGAATTTTGCTATCGCTTCATAGATGTCTCTAACGGTTCTCTTATTTCCAAAGGTTATAGTAATAGACCGGCAGTTTGAGAAATAACGGCAGTTAAATTGTTCTTAGTGAATTAAGTGTTTTTTGCTCGTTGTTTACGGTTATACACCAATGGATTATTGGAGGTGCGTATAAAAATCTATTTTTTAATTTAATTGCAAACTGATCATAACACAACCTGGTGTTGAGATAGTTTGAAGATGTATGTCCATTTATTTTATAATTTGCCTAATTTAGTGCTAGCAAAATATAAGTGTATCTTAGGTAAAAGTTGTTATATGATATTCTTTTTATGGAAAACCTTTGACTTTGAATGAGCTGCTGGAAGAAATTGAAAATACAAAAGATATTCATAAAACTCCTGATGGAATTTTTATTTTCCCTCCGCAAAACTGTAATGACCCTGTTACTAACGAGGATTCTAAAGACGAGGATGTAGTAACTATAAATAATCTTCCAGGGAAGCAGCTACGAGGTGAGGTTGAGGTTGTTTTCAACAAATATGATTTTTCATACGATTCTGATGACAATCTTTCGCTTTCAACTTGGATTGTTAGAAAAAATAATATTGAAAGATTTACGGAGAAGAAAATAAAATCCTACAACTGGGTGAAAGTTGAGATCGACCCATCGTTTCCAGCATTTGAACACATTGTGGAAGAAGAAGTTTTAGCAGACCCGCTACAAATATTTCAATTATTTTTTGACAATAATGCGATTGACATGCAAACATTACTCATAATTGGATTCTTCATCACGATAATGCGTCATTCCATACTGCACTGTCTGTGTAGCAATTTTTAACCTTAAAACGCATTTCAGTACTACCACAGCCACCTTATTCGCTCGATATCGCTCCGTACGATTTTTTTCTATTTCCAAGCATCAAAATGGTGGTGAAGGGACACCATTTTCAAACAACAGAAGATGTCCAAAAAGTTGTGCCGAAGGTCTTGGAGGATATTCCAAGAGAATAGTTCCAGAAATGTTACCAGCAGTGACAGAAACGTTGAAGTAAGTGTGTGCAAGCAGAAGGGAACTACTTTGAAGGAGATTACATTAAAGATGACTAAAAACATAAGTGATGTTTTTTTCACATCATTCTCATTACTTAATTGTCACACCTCGTATATGTCGACCAACCGAGACTAACAGGACTATATAATAAGTTTATGAGAGGTTTTGACAGATGCGACCTAAACATTAGTTTATATCGCATCTCCATAAGAGGTAGGAAGTGGTATTTTTCGATACTCTGTCATTGCATTGATATGCTACTGCAAAATTCGTGGCAGCTTCACAGGGAGAAAAAGGAGGTATACTGGACCACGTAGGATTTCGACGGGCAGATGCACGAAGAGAGGAGTGTCAAATTTACCTCGTTCCTATCATGAATTTTCCGGATTTGATAGAAAAGATCATATCATAGTTTATCAAGAAAACCAATCTAGATGTGCTTTGTGCCATAAAAAAGTGAATTTCAGATGTGAAAAATGTAATATTGGATTACATCCAATGTTTTCTCAATTCAGTTAAGATGATTTTACGTTTATAAGTTGTCTCTCCCTAATTCAGCGAACGCCGCTTATTTAGGCCAGAAGGCCCCAGTGTAAAGATCGCCCAAAATGTTGACGTTTAGCAGAACGAACGTGATTAAGAAAACCGTCAGCGTTTCAAGGGTTTTTATATTAATTAATTAAATCATGTAAAAAGACAATGTAAGAATTCAGACACAAAAGTGCGCGGAGTGTAGTTAAATAAATTAACTAATAATCTAAAAATTAAATCTAAATGGTCATATAATCGGTAGCTGATCTAATTAATAATTACATGAGCGACCGAATCATGTAATTAGACGAATGTTAAATTATTATATATTGCGTAATATTGCTCAATATTGGACAATTTCAAATAATAATGCATTAAAACGTTATCTTATCCAATATAAGGAAGCGTGCTTGTAATCGCAATACCGTCCAATGCTGCGTTTGCAGAACGAAGAGACACCCTTCAAGAATTAATATAAATAAAACGATTCTGGAGGCTAAAAGGCTTCTATTTCAACTTTTGAAGCGAAGACAATAACCGTACCCTCGTATTGCGATAGGGGCAATTTTCCGCCTTTTGAATTTAATTTTATAGCACCGATCAAAGGCCTCAAATACATTTCGTCCGCCGACTCGTTTATGTCGTCGCTACACCTGCCGACGACGATCCGTTGCCAGAATAACAGGACACTCTCGACGAGAGCATCTATAACCTTCTGATTTTTGTGTTGATTGCGTTGCAAGGAATCAAAACGCTATAAAATCGAGACGCCTTAGTTTCTGTGTGGCTAGCGCGCAGGAATTTAAGTCCCTCGGTGACTGATCAATAGAAAGCAGATCGACCTAAATGTCGTTGCTCGAGTAGCAAGAGTTTGCCCGACTCACTCCATTCAGACCGTAGACAGGGTAATAGAACTCTTTAAATACACCTATGTTTCGTGCGCTAATACTCGAGGTGTTAGATACTCATCGCCCCGGATCCGCCAGCGAGTAGCACTTCCAGTCGTCAGTCGAGATGCATTAGATCATTATAGGTGGAACAATATCACATTATGCGAGGCCGCATTAATAAGTCCGAAAGTATATTACACTTTAATACCGTTAATTAATGAAATATTTCGTGTCATCCGACTGTAATCAAAATTAATACCGTGAATATTTATAACATGACAATTTATTGTAATATAAGCATATTGAAAATTGCTTTATTTATCCGTAGCCAGATTTAATAATGTACATATTCTTACAATAATTTTCTATTCACTGTAAAGTGTATTTATCGAATATTGCTTGGTTGCAATTGCCGAAAGCGAATTGTACTTTTGTCGTTTTATTAGAATTAGTACTGTAAATGTCCGTCTTGCTAATATTCAGTTTATTTATTATAAAGCCGCCGAGAACAAACCGCCGTCCCTGCCCTACATGACGAATTATCTGTGGAAAAACAAATATAAATTAAGTAATTAAGTAAATCGTAACCTCACACCAGGGTATTCATTTTAAACATTGAATTTAAAATACACTTCATAAAATTACGCGGAGCCAATTAAGATGCGTTATAAAAAAATGTCATTTAACAATGCCGCAAATAACCAAACATCTATCTAGCAAGTAGACTCAGTAGTGATTGTTTTAAGTAGCGTGCCAGGGTTACTTCGATGAGAGTGATCGATGCTGTCTAATAAAGCCGATATACTTCGATCGGAGTGATCGGTAGTCAACGTGTTAAATGGTATGCGGTAGCGAGTTACACCTCGTATAGAAATGTGAATTTTTCTATTCAATCGATTGATTTGTTTCTGAGAAATAGCTACATAAAAAATGTAATAAAAAGACATAAATTTTTAAACTACCTAATATATTGCTCAAAAGATCCCACCAACATCCATACAGTAATTAAGTTTGGATTCATTCTCACGTCTTACATTTTTAAGCATTAAGTAGCCATTCTTTGTCGCAGGCCTTCTAAATTTTTTGGTTTGGTGGCATAAACTACTCATTTAGAATGTCCTCAAAGAAGAAAATCGGGAGCGCTTAGGTCAGGATATCTAGTAGCTAGTCACTCTATTGCACCCCTCCGAACAATTCATCGTTGGTAAAAACATTTGCCTAAAAATTGTCAAACCTGAATAGTACTATTTGGGGGTGCACCATCTTGTTGGAAAGTTATTTAGTTTGCTAAAAGTCACGGTTATTTTCCAAAATTATTACTATCTTCATTAATAGAAGTTGTTGCATTAGTCAATTTAACATTATAAATTTTAAAAGTTTCTGTGCTCCAATTTGCGGTGTATCCCTTATGGAACTATCTGCGATTTTTGGAGATTCTTACGTAATTTTCAACTCCAAAGTTTGGAGGATTAGCGTCACTGGTTGTAGCAGAAGTAAATGCAACTTTTAGGATGTGATTTTCATTTGTAATATTAACATCTTTAGGTTTATAGCCCGTCTTAGTCTGAGTAGTTGAGTTATATCTTTCGATAAAATATTCAACCTTTTTATGAACCTTGTAAAGTGAATTCTTTAAACATCATGCCTTTTAATGTTCGGTTGCCTCTTTCCCCTATACTACTTTTCATACTTGGGAAAGTACTGTAATGATTTATATTTAATTTCTTCACTAATGCTTTGAAATGGGTGTTGTAAAATTCTTTCTTCATTTCTGTTCTTAGGTTCCGTGGGGCGTTGCTTGGGGAGGAAATTATTTTCTTTATGATGTCTGTTACGTCCTTCCTGTCTCCCGCTTAATCGGTTGAGCCTAAACACGTTTTAAAAATGTAGCTATAACTACTGCAATTTTCAAATACAGCATTACTTCAACTAAATCTACTTGATACAGATCATTTAATCCTTTACGATGACGCGTCTACGTTTAAAATGTCTACGGGCAGGTTCTTTTAAACTCATTTTGATAGTAAAGGAACTCGTAAAACAGCCTCGAAGCCGCACGGGCGTGTGCTGCTTTTTTTAGTGGGGTCTTGAAATCCAATCACATGACCTGCTCTCAAAGTAACTTCTATTAGTGATGGTTCCGTACATTCGTTATCTTTCATGTAGGTTGAATTTTTCATAACTCTTTACCACGCTTAGAACTACAGCTTTATTCATAGGTGACCTAATCTGTCCAAGATCATTACTTAGTGAATGTGGTGCAGGTAATAAGCTATTTTCTAATTGATAATTCATTTTATAATGTTCGCCGTATGTAGTTCATTAATGATATAAATTACTTCATTGTTATTTCCTGTGTGTCCAGCTAATTTAGAAGCTAACAACTTATTAGGATCTCTCAAAGGAATAAATTCTACTCGTTTATTGTTTTATTCAGTAATTTTAAACTTGCCCCTTTCTTCGATGTCGTAGCTTTTTGAGGACGTGTAGTAAAAATAGGCGTTGTTATAGTGATGGTTTGGGGTGAGACGACAGTTTGGTGTGGTAAAACGAGGTTATTCAAAGGACGAGCGAGTAGGTGTTGAATGAGAAAGAAATCGCTTAATAATATTTTTTACCTGTTACAGTAATCCTACTAATGGCTCGTATTGGTCGAATGAATATATCTCGATAGGCATTTTCATCTTACTTTAAGAAATTTTTGTGGCTCCTTCTTAAATACCAACTCATAGAGGCCCAGAGTCTCTCTACATCGAAACGATGTCTATAATGGTGAGTTATAACCAAGTCTTTATCTGTAAATGCTAATTCCAAGTCTGCTACTTCAAATGTATTCGACATCGCATTAGATATATTCAATGCATTTTCGTGATAAACCAACGAATAGTGCCGTGCTTTTTTAATTTAGAGTTGATATTTTCTTTTAGTAGCCTTAGCGGTGGTGATCTTAGAAACGTTTTGATCGAGTTTGTTTATTTTTAGATTTTTCTTCTGCTCTCTTCAAAGTCTTTCTAGAACGTCTTAACTAGTGATGCTTTCGCCAAATTTTCTCGAAATGCGACTCTTCTTATGAACAGAACTGTTTGTTTGTTGGTTATTTGTTTATAGTGCATCTTTCAATGACATTTATAAACTTGTCTTTAGTGAAATATCATCATGTTAGAAGATAAAGAAGACGTTTTGGTATCTTGAGGGGAAACTCCTCTTCCTTCGACGATGCCGCTTAGGTTTTACACCAAATATTTATTTTTGAAAGAGGATAAATTCCAGTTCCTTCAAAGCCGCCAATTGCATTTGCATCCAGAAAAACAACCAGATTCATTTAATGTTTTCATCTGTGAACGAAAATCAAGATTGCCAATGTTTCTATAGTTCGTCCTCTTGATAATAATGGTGTATACACTTCTACATCTAGCTATCTAGCGCCCATGTAGGCAATCAGGAATAACATTTCAATATCATTTTCCATAGCTACATCTAATAGATCTATTGAAATGTGAGAATTATGTCCATTTTAAATTAGTAACTGTATCTCTTCTAGTGCAGCTGTTTCGGGAATAAAACAACTTATAAATCTGTCTAAAAATTGAGCAGATTCCCTCCACCCGGAATGAGAGCAATTGCGTCTATATTTATCGACGCCAAATTTAAGATAATCTCCTATCGCATTACAGCACATGAGTACAGTATACATTGTTTTTATAATGAAGCCAACTAATTTAGTTCAATTTTTGGCACCTCGTTTGCATAGGACCTTTTGAGCCCCAGCATCAGTTTGAAATCCGATTTCGTCATAATTAAAAATGTTTTGAGGATTATTCATTAAGCCGTGACCTTCCTGGTTTTCTTTAACTTATTATAAAAATCTTCGATTATTTCTTCAGTTCCAGCTAACTCTCTATTTTTGGGCGATTTTGCGTTACCCGTCGGCTGATTTCTGCTTTCCACCTGTTTTCAAATACGATGCATAAAACAACATCAGGGAAGACATCTTTAAAATGTCTTGAACACATCGTTGGAGTTATTGGCGATCAAAGCTGTATCCTCATTCTGCTAATTTAACTAATGTATGTTGTAGAAGTTTTTGTTCGTGCGGATTTAGAACTGTTGGTCTTCCGACTTTTTTACATTTTATGCCTTTAACATGGTTCACTAATGTTGTGCGATATATTACAAAGCCAATAGTACCTCTTTTTAAGCGTTGGCCACCTTTTACCGCCTCAATAGCTGCCTTAATGTTAACATCAGCGTATGTTTTATATTTTCTTGCATTGGGCTTACGAGTTTCCTTAAAGCAAGCCATCTGAAAAATAAAATAATTTTGTTTAATTCGGGAAATAGTATTGTTACCTTAAGCCTAGCATTTACCGTATGAATATTCATTACAGCGGTCTGGGATTACGAACTTCAACGTCCTAGAGCAGCAAAAACAGTGCTTACGGGGATGGTTTGAGTTCGATACTCCACGGATAGTGATTAGTGTTAGTCTCTGGTGCGTAACTCGGTCGAATTTGCGCTGCAAAATGCTTACCTTTTATAGCTGTTACACATATGCCCTATGCGGAGGGCCACGGCGCGGACGCGCACGATTCGCGGACACGGGAACACGCGTAAACCACTCGAGTTTAGCGATCGGGGTCACTTACCTAACCTAAATTTACGCTATGCTATGACAACAAAAAAATAAAAGATAGAAACAATATAATTGAATGATCAGTAATGTTGCTAACCAGCAATGGTCTTTAAATAAAACATTATGGAGTGTTTGTCTATTAAATCTTGGTTGCGACTCTCGGCATCGCGATGGAAGGCGACGAAACGGAAGGCGTCGTTCCGACAGGCGCCTGCAGTAAGGTGTCCAGGAGAGATGCAGAGTTAGATGGAGGTCGGCGAGTGCGTCTTGGGTGCGGCGTCGTTGATTAGCTAACTTCCTGAACCTACCTTTCGTTGTAGGCCTCCTACCGATGCTGGCACTCGGGTGAAATAATAATGCACACAAATAACGGTAGGCCACTGCTGGTTCGGATAGAAAATACTGATAATAAATAAGAATGGCAGTGATGATGATGTAAATGAATAAAATGAAATAAAATACGAAGTATATGTATTATAAAAAAAACTATAATTAAGACAAGAATAGGTGAATAAACAACTATTGACAATGAGATTGGACAATGATTATAAACTAAACTACATTAAATTAGATTAACGGCCTCTGTTCTGACTTACTAACTAAAACCAAAGGTACTCACGGTTTATATTACTCCCGATTCACTAGCGGTACAATTATGGTAATGAAGAGCGGTGGCGTGGGGCGAGCGCTGCGAACGGGAGGGTGTGCTGATCGGCTTCATCGGGCTCGGATGTCACTACATACTAACTGCATTAGCTGCTGGTGGGATACGGGAGGAGCTGTTGACACTGCTGGTGGTACTGCCACAACTGATTTTCGAACGATGAACTTCTTGGTAGATGGTGTATCAAGGTAATCAAACCTCTTTACACCTACTACTACAACTATGATATCTTTGTTTACTTGGAGTACCTAATCACAGACTTTTACCTCCGCCCTGTGGGTGTGTTTAATAGTGTTGGAGGTGTGGCGTGTGCCTTACAGGCATTAAGGGGACGAATGTTTAATGATTTTCGTCGGCTGGAGTTTTGTCTCAGGTTTGACGTGGAGACGAGAATTTTGAAAAACGTGCTTGGTCGAAATATGTGTATGTGTTAGTGTTTGAGGATGTCGTGTTGCGTATGTCTTTTCAGATTAGTTATAAATTTATTTCGCATTGGTTCGGCGGTATTTGGTCGTATCCGCTTTAACCATAACGACCATACAGCCCGTTTATTAGCAAACCAAATTACATCATTATGATACCATACAAGCATATACAATAAAAGATTAAGATAAAAACAGCAAAGCACTACATACATAAACCATGATTGTATAAGACAGTCAATTAAAACTTAAACCTACTCCTACATACACGCGATGTGTGCGACCCACCCTACTAATTTTAAAAAAACCAATTAAATAAATAACAACCCTATGCCCCTAGAAATGCCATAATAATATCGAATCTCATAAGTTACATAAATTACCGGTTGCTTCCCTGTTTCAGAAATGATTGAATCGTTGACAGATTGGTTCCTGTTTGCGTTGCATTTCGTGTAGTAGCTCAGTTCGGCATTGCCACTAACCCCGCCCACTAGGCCTTCATGCACGCACCGCCACCAGAACAACGCATATTGTTACAAGGGTGTTACCCCCTGAACTACACGCGAGCACTTCGCGGCCACGTCACCTCTGCTACGTTCTGTTGATCCTTGGGTGTGGTAAAGGCTACTACCAGCTTATTCTTTGGAAAAGAGGAGCTGGGTAGTAGTTCGGTAGGCACTCGTCGTGACTCTTCTTAAACTAACTAGCATGAGACTAGCTCTAATGTCTAATGTCACTAATAACGAACTAAAACTATTTACTAGCACGATACGGAGCTCAAGTGTCTAGTTGACATAACTAACAACGAACTATAACTAATGAGTGTTTACTAGCACGATACGGAGTTCAAGTGTCTAGTTGAAATAACTAACAAGGAACTATAACTAATGAGTGTTTACTAGCACGATTACGAAGCTCAGTGTCTAGTGTAGGTAACAACGAACTATAACTACTAAAGTGTATGCAGAATAGGCTAACTAAAAGCGATTCCGGACTAACAGAGCACGATAGCGCGGATCGATGGTTTAGCGTAGACTAAGCTGCTGATTCTTAGTTATCTGGGCACAATAACTAGAATCGAATGCTTTAGTGGTGTCACACAATGTTTATAAGTGTCAATTTGTAAGTAACGAAAGTTTGTTTACTC
Organism: Phrixothrix hirtus; assembly: GCA_024586415.1. Taxonomy (NCBI): domain Eukaryota; kingdom Metazoa; phylum Arthropoda; class Insecta; order Coleoptera; family Phengodidae; genus Phrixothrix; species Phrixothrix hirtus. Next base: position 194 of record JAHWXV010282294.1, on the reverse strand, counting down.
ACTGCGTTTCAGGCGCCGGGCGTCGGGACGCTGATGGCGGTTACGGCAGGTCAGTAACAGCGGGCGCGGCACGCGTCGATGGATCGGCCGGAGTTTCCTGCTGGCGGGCAGCGTGGAACGGCAATCGGCTGGCGAGGCGTTGTTGCAGTCCGAGCGGCAGTCGGAGTGTAGCGGGCGGGCGTAGCGAGACGGCG
>JAHWXV010282283.1:0-14575 GCA_024586415.1 Phrixothrix hirtus | reverse complement strand
TCTCTCTCTCTCTCTCTCTCTCTCTCTCTCTCTGATGTGTATTAAATTAACAACTGCTGCATTATCATCCCTTAGCGATTTAGTTTTCTTCATAGCTTATAATGAATTTTTTTTCTTTCCGTTCGAATTACACTCGAGTGTTTCCGAAAAGTAGGAGTGGTAATTGAAAAATTTTAATTTGGCACATACAAGAACGCTTCGCCTATTTTTCTACATGCTCGCCATGGAACAGTTTTATATTTCTTCATTGTACTTCACTACCGCCAAGTTCTTGAGCTATTTAGCGACAACTTCTTTCAGTTCATCATCGTTTTTGGTTTTAATGGAGATCCAAGATAATGCCATTCCATTTACTGGCACCTATTTTTGGGTGTTTTATGTGACGCTCGTGTCTTATTTGTCGTTTTTTCTTGTGATCTTCAGACAGAAGTGGAGCTATCCATCTGAAACATACTTCTCTATATCCAAGATGCTGCGTCACAATTTCATGAAGAAGAATGATTGAAATTTTGGGGAAAAACCATGCAAACTGGTTAAGGCAGAACATTTGTTCTGATTAATGTTTTCATCGATTTTTTTTGATTGCTTCAGTGACATGGGATGTCTTTCCCCAATGTTTTTGATCATTTTTGTTTTCTATTTTCTCACAAACGCGTTATCACCTTAGACTTCCCTTGTTTATCTGTAAATTTTTGCGGCATGAATCTTTTTGGCATTCACTTTGAATCCCACACTTTTGTCACAAACTTTGAAGGTCTATAAGAAATAAACCAAAATCCGCGCAACCTCGCAGCTTGGATCAGACTGAGCTAGTAGCACAGCGTATTTGATGGGGAACTGTGTTGTCCGCTAACATAAAACGTTCTTTTCTTTCTACACAACTCTATTATAAAACTATCTAAAATGCTCAGAAATAGCTGTACTTAGTGGGAAAAGTGTGCAGTGTACATAATTAGTGCATCAGAACGTCTTAGCCTAATTCCATTATTTTTCGTAAAAAACATAATAGGAAAGATTTATCATTACTAGCATCAGATCATTACTTGGTCGTCGTTAAAATTTGATTTAAGTAAAATTCACTACACATAAGGGCTACCAGGTGTTTCTATCGTCAATGACTGGATCAAATATCTTATAACTTGATTAATTTCTTTCAATGGTTGCACAAAGCAAAACGTGTCGCTCCGTTAAGGCAAGTCTGAGATTGGCTTTTGCAATATTAATTTACTGATAACCAAATTACTTTTCTCTACTTAAATAAAACATATGCATAGATACGTAAATTTATTCCATTCTAAATTACTTCTTTTGACCACTTATCCAAATAATTCATTATGACTATTTTTGATGAAATATGGTGTCTTATTCTTTTTGTCGCATGATTATAATCGAACCGTATTCGTTCGACGGTATCAATTAAATCAATTTTTCTCAAAGGAAAAACGGAAGTCATTTTACTCATCTCCCAATGACCCTCCTTCCTAAATCAGGTGCGAACCATCTCCTCTTTCAACGAGCCTGGAGCCGATACAAATTTAGGCGTAGTGCTTATCGAGAGATGGCCCTTCCGAGGCTCAAACCGCAGAAGCACTTCATTTCCCCTGAAGAACTATAAATAAAACTTTTACAGCGCTTTAGGGATATGCTTTGAGAGAAACAGTACTTATCTTTCTAGTTTCAACCAAAAACTGAGATTGTGTGATGTTTTCACGTTATTAATTCTAATGTAGTAAGTATCGGATGCAGAAAACCTTTTTAGACATACTTGGTCACCAAAATGTTGTAAACAAATCGTATACTGAAAAAAATAATAAGCTGTTTCTAACGTTTTTCATTTATTTCGATTATTTCAATTGTTAATTCCAATGTTCATGTTTACAAACAAGTCGTATCTATATTTGTTTTCAACAGCGTAAGCTCTTTAGAGTTTTCAATCTAAACTGTATTATACGTATATCACAGCAAGTTCCGCCATATCCACTCTGCTGACAATATGTAACCCAATAAACACCAGTTGTTGGTCTAGCAAACCAGTAAAATATGAGACCAAGTTGAACAAGCCTGAATTGACCTTTTTAATATGCTAATATGCAAATATGCTAATTTTATAATAAATTTTAGGGTCTATGCCACCATTCGATAAAATTATAATTAAATATTGAACAACTTTTAAGCTTGCCTCATTCTATTTGTAATTCGACTAAGATCGATACTTTTACAAAATGACATTGGGCGAAAACTAATCAACCGTAGTATTTCAATTTGTTCTAGTAACGTTCCCGACCAGTTCCGAATCAGTAATCGGTGTCTGATCTTTCAATTTCAATTCGATCCATTTACAATAAATTTTACACTCGCATTAATAAAAGTTCTAAGGTTATCTCGTTTTTCTTTTCTTTTACGACAGCACACATATTTGTATCTGATTTGACGATTTTTACGGTCATATTTCAATAACGCCTTATGAGTTTATATACTATATAACTAAAAATAGTGTAAATATTTTATAAAGCACCGACAGTTAAACTTATTATGACGAAATTAGTAAATAAAATATTAGATGCTCCTAAGTTGCATATCTTAATTTACACTAAATTAAGGAACTTTGTCAGTATTCGTATAACAAAAGTTTACGCCAAGTCTGCTTCGTTCGCCTACTGCTCGGTGTGGGGTAAATTATCCTACATGCCTAGATGATGCATTATCCAACTTTGTGAATATATAAGGGTTGACGACGCATTATTCAACATGCGTCGTGGCATAACCTTCTTTATACTTAATTAATTTCTCATGCAGGTGATCAACACTGCAGCACCTGAAGGAGGCGTTAAATCTTTAAGAAATTGATTGCTCTCTGCTGTATTAACATGTCTTTGTCACATGTTGTTTATTTAAAGTCGATGTGCGGGTTTAGAATTCTGATCTACTCATTTACTACGGAAATTTATGATTATAGAAATAACTGCACAAATTTTCTTATTACTGACATTTATAGACCCTATAGTTACGATTCTATTGTTACATCTGGTCATATTAATTTAATAATTTATTAATATTAATTAGCGTACTTGGTGAAATTAGTATTTTTGTCAGCTCATGCTCTTTAAATCTAACACCAAGACTTGACGAGGTCTGGACAATATATGTTTTTATAATCATCATAATCTTGTTGACAAATGAACTGATATCTAGCATTTGGATTCAGTGTACGTTGTCTCTTCAATATATCGCTTCTATCTTTGAAAATAGAAATTGATATATCACATTTCAGATCGTTCCCTAAGACATAGAAAGTTTGTACATAACGACAAACTACTTAGATTCACATTTTAGGTAAGGCAGCGCCTTTTTGTTAAAGATTATGCAACAAGTGTATTCTAAAAGAACCTCATTTATCATTTTACATGTTGCAGTGATAGACTGGCAGGTTTATATTTTATTTTCAAAACAATACAAGTGAATGACTGTTAGGGATTAGATTGCAAAACTCCCATGATGAATGATTTAAAACGAAAAGAACATGAGCGGCATTTTTGAAAACAAACTTAGTGGATTAACCTCTGTGTGTCACTCAACTTCAAAGTGGAAATTAATTAATCCTTTAAAATTAGAAATTAAATCGGGAGAAAACTACATTTAACAATTTTAAAAGTGCCTATAACAAATAGTAAAACTAATACAAGTTCCACAACGAACTCCAAACGATACTTAGCAATTCTATTATATTTTCGTTGGTGAAATTAACACATCTGCACGAACAACTTAAAATTAAGTATTGAGTGTTAAATACATCCAAGCTGGTTTTAATTTATATTTAATAGTAAGTCAAATTAATTCAGTTCATGCAACTTCAAAGTGGAAATTAATTAATCCTTTAAAATTAGAAATTAAATCAGGAGAAAACTACATTTAACAATTTTAAAAGTACCTTTAACAAATAGTAAAACTAATACAAGTCTCACAACGAACTCCAAACGATACTTAGCAATTCTGTTATATTTTCGTTGGTGAAATTAACACATCTGCACGAACAACTTAAAATTAAGTATCGAGTGTTAAATACATCCAGGCTGGTTTTAATTTATATTTAATAGTAAGTCAAATTAATTCAGTTCATGCATTGTGAAGTCTTCGCCTAAAAACTAATTCAGCTTACGAAGCTATATTCACTATCTTTAAACTTGAATTGCTGGAGACATCACACAACAAGGTAGAGTGTTCTTCCGTTTATTCTTAAATAAAAAATTTGTCATTTTCATCATATTTCAAGGCTGTGACATTTTACTAGAATCGTTTCGCTATATTTTTATAGATATATCTCGTGTAATGTTTTTGTATCAAACAAGAACTGGAAAACTGTGATCTTTTACCTATTACCGTTAGCAGCAGACGCATTCCATTTACTTTAATTCCCTATTATGTTGCATTTGGTATTAGGTATTGTGAAACTTAAAAAATTGATTATTGTTCGCTGACCATGCAAAACCCTTAAATCAAATATAAAAAAAAGATTAATTTTTATATAAACATTTTCATTCACTTTATATGCGATATATCATTGTTTTTAAATCTTTTTATTCCAATTTAGATTTTTGGAAAAAATACTTTGCATATAAGTGTGAAGTCATGAAAACACATTTGACAGACAAATTCTGGCATGGATAATTGTTTCCTGAACTAATTGAATAATGTCTATCTAGGTTCGTCCAAATTAGAAACAGCTTTGCAAAATAAATACAGGTAATGGCGCCCATAAACTTGAGTTGTTTGCTAACAAGGTGTCACCAAATTTGAAATTCGTCTCATTTCCTAACTGTGGCGGTCGGAGCATTTTCGAAAAATGTTCACATATAGCAATAAATATTATGGACGTACCAACCTAGCGTGACAAAGTTTTTGTCGCAACTTAAAAAGGCAGTTCATTACTATGTAACCATACTGGTACCATCTAAAATTAGACAACTGCTATCGTTTCTTGAAGCTGTAAAGAGGAATTCGAGTGAGAACTTGCCAATGAATTTTTCAAACATTGCAAGTATCGATCAGTAATGCCTGCATCAATCCAAACTCGAGATACCATTCTATGCACAGCTCCTTTTTTTTGGGTGCCTAACGAAATATCCATATTTTCTAATTATACATTTGATATAAGGTACTAACAACCATCAGAATTTTTGCGCACCTCGTTATCTTTAAGGGACGGGCCTGAAAATTCTCGAGTGTTCGTTAACACGATTGGTAACATATTCGGTAGCATTTCTTGACTGTTTAAGCTTTTTCCCAGGTAGTAATTTATCTGGGCTCTACGTTTAATCGTTCACATAAACAATGAGTATAGTATTCATTATATAGTTCTATAAAATTTAACCCTACGCTAAACCTTGACGACAGCTTTTAGAACAACTTACAGTTAATTCAATGTTCTTAGTGTAGCTTTCAATAATTGGATCTCTCAAACCTTTTATTAAATAAGATCACCATACGTTGTTAAAGATTCTGGCTATAATGATAAAATTGCCATGCATTGATAAAGAATCCTTAAAAAATTAGTTCAAATTATTTGATTCGCAAGTTTTTTGACATTTCACGGCTTTTCAGCATCTTTTAGCTATAAGATCAATTTGCTGCTTTACTTCCAACAGTTGGAGTGGTAGTAATAAATAATAAAATATTTAAAGAAATGTACGTTTAAATTTTTATTTTGTTTAGAAGCAAATGGGTACTAACGTATAAAATTTGTCTGGATACCATCCGACCTGTGTCTACAATTGCACACCAAGGTTCCCAAGCCCCATCTGTGGAATTTTAGGTTCGTTAATGAGAACTTATGAAGTTCCCGTGCCAGTCGCTAGGCTGGATGCTCTCTAATACGTGAGCAATCCGTGTTTATCTACAGTTCAGTGTTTCTTAACGTCGTATTTTGTCATCAGTGAAAGTGATGGAGGGAATTGATTAACGAATTTGCATCAAATTTTGTGTCAAACCTGAAAAATCATGCGCAGATACGATTAAAATGATGAAAAGGTCTTTTGGAGACGAATTCATGGGCAACACACATATAAAAGGGTGGTACAAGCGGTTCAAAGATGGTGGCACTTGTGCTAACAGTGACCCTTTTCTGGCCGACCTTCGAGCACAAACCATCGAACGCGTGCGACTTGCGATTGAGAGCAATCGTCGTTTGACTGTTCGCAAAGTGGAGAGTAAACTTGATATCCCAAAAAGTACGATTTCGGAAATTTTAACTAAAAGTTTAGGAATATTTCGTGTTGTTGCAAAATTGATTCCAAAATTGTTAACAAGAGTACTGAAAAATCTTCGCCTGGAAATCGCTCGTGTCAGTTTAGAGATGGTAAACCATGATAAAAATGTGCGCAAAAAAGATCATCACTAGTGATAAATCGTGTGTTTACCGCTACGATCCAGAGACAAAGTACCAGTCTTTTCGGTGGAAGTTTCCATCTGAGCCACGACCAAGAAAGCACAGCAAAGTCGGAGATTGTCAAGTCAATGTTGATGGATTTTTTGATTATCGAGGTATTGTACATCATAAATTTGCTCCAGTAGGTCAGACAATCAATAAAAAATTCTATCTTGAAATGTTGAGAAGATTGCATGATGGAGTGAAAAGAAAACGGCTACACTGTTGGATCAGCGGAGACTAGCTTCTTCGTCACAATAATGTCCCATATCAATCTTGACATCTTGTGCAAATATTTTTAACAAAACACCACATAATACAGATTCGCCAATCTCCGTACAATCTAGTCATTACTCCCTGTGACTTTTGGCTTTTTCCAACATTGAAATTACCACTCAAAGAGAAGCGATTTGATGATGTTAACACAATTCAAGCAAATACTCGTGTGTACTCAAAGCTATTCCAAAAACTGATTTTCCGACGTGTTCGACTAGTGGAGAAATCGATGAGAGCGGCTCGTGGAGTCAAATAGGGACCATTTTAAAGGAACCAGCACAGTGTGAATTTATGGACACAGGTTGGATAGTATTCGCACACACCTCGTATATTTATACTCTGGACTCATTACCCGGTCTTTTATTAAATCGTAGTAATGGCACAAATTTACGATTTACTAACACATGGCTGCTTAAGAAATGTTTCTTAACAATGTACCAAATCGGTTTTCACCTCTGATTATATGATTACATATATGCTTTGAATTCCGCTTAAACAAATGTATCAATCTTAAAGGATGGCACGTTATCTTCATACAACAACAGGTGATCGCAGACAACGACTTGGAATTTATTCAGCCTAAATATTTTCAACTAAGATCACCAAGTGTAAATTTAAAATACCGTTTCGTTATTCTATTCTAATTCCGTATATGTACCATCAAAGATTCTAAAAATGGTCTTCTTTTGACGAATATTTTATCACCTCCTCTCTTATCTTTTTGATTTTTTCTAAACATAGGGCAAAACGTAGAAATCTGTATAATTAAGTAAAAAACGAGAATTAATAACACAAATAATAATGAATGATTCCTTTAAATGTTTCATATTTATTTCAGCAACAGGTTTGATTAGGTCGATCGTTTGCCAGCCGCCATGCTATCATCTCCCATGTATAGGAACACTGTCCAAATCAGATCAGTTTTGACCTTAATCTTGCCTTCAAGTATCGTATAATCTGTATTCAAATATTTTGGCATCCACAAATAGCGTGTCTTTTCATATTAATATACCATTTTGATTGAGAACTAGTTTTTAATTAAGTTTTGTCCAACACTTCCGTTTTAATCACAATTGGCTCCTAGAAAACGAAGTCTTACCATCTTCATTTTAATATCAGTTATTTAAAATTGAAATAGAAATCTTTTCATATTTTATTATTGAAGTAGGTATTTCATATGCTTTTCTGTCTCCAAAAAGAATAGTATTATCGCCATGGCTCAAATTTTTAATATTTTGATGGCATGCATTTACACCAATGTCCATTTAATCTCGCTTTGAATTATTTTCAAACACTATCAAAAGAAAACGAATATCGATAGACTTTTTTCCGCAAAATCTTAATTCGAAAAAAAAGTGGTGTATCAAGATCTAAAATGAAAAAGGAAACATGCTTTTGAATACTTTTGAGTACCTATGGAAATAATGCGAACTAATAGAAAATTCTAAATTTCGTGAAATGAAAACTCAGCTTATGGCTTTTAAGCTAAAGAGCAAATAAATGGGTATGCTCACATAGTAATATTTAGGAACAGTTTCTCTACGCATGCATTACTCAACTAAACAAAATTTTTAAATCTTGATCTGTAATCTTGTTATAATTCATACAATCACTGTAGCGCGTTTTAGTAATGAACATCATCAACATATAATAATGATGGCGTCATATGGTACCATATGATAAGTGGTACAGGGCGTGCCATGTAAAGGAAAACATAAAATCGAAAACCAAACAAAGGTTTTCAATGCCGTTAACACTTTACTCAATTAAAAAACAATGAAGAGTTGTAGCTTCATTTGAATCTTGACAAACTTACCTCGTATATTTGTAAATAAAGGTTAATGCTAGTAAATGCGATAATAATACGGAGAAAGATTACAACGGTTAATGAAGAATAAATTTTGATACATCGTAAAATACAGAATTTCTTTCATTAGTTAAAATATTTACATGTGTAAAATGGCACTAAATAATATTTAACAACTAGTTAATACAACGTAAGTACTTGAGATAATCTAAAACAAAAAATATTTATGTCGAAAAGATTACTGAACATCGCAATTAATGAAATTTTGATTTTAATCCAGGAAACTAAATATAAAAATCCTCCGAAAATTGAAAATTTATATGATTTCAAAAAAATACGTAACTAATATAGAAAATAAAATGTTCCTAGGTACAACATTTTGCAAACTCCTATAAGATAACACATCTTTAGTTAACGAATGCAAGCAAAACTTTCAAAATATCACCTTTCAGCCCTTACAATTGAATAACAAGTTCGTAAAAAACAATTAATGCAATACAATAACAAAATTACTAAAAAGGTATCAAGTGATACTTAGAAGTGATACTTTAGAAGTTGATCGAATATTGCAATTTAGCAAAGATAACACAATTAGTTATTTATAGAATAAGGTAAATTAAAAGGTTACTGTAATTTACATTTAATCGAGACTATAATTAATTAATTTTATCGAATAATACTATGCCTTTAAGCGTTATGAATGCTAATCCATAGTGTTATCAATTAGATGTGAAGTCATGATGCAAATGAAGTGCAAACTGTTTTAATTAAAACTAAAAATTTTAAAATGATTGACATATTACATCCACAACTGGTAAATTATATTAAATTTAACAGAAAGTCCATTAAGTAGTGCATTATTGCCTCACGCGTTAAGTGAACGTTGTTAACAAAGAATACCGTGGCAATCAATAAAAATTTTACCTTGCCCATAATTAATGACATGATAAATACAAGGGTTTCCATATCGTAATTGAATAAAACGGATAAATGATTTGGTGTGTCACGACCTTTTTATTTTCGTAGTTAGAGACGGTTTGTGTCGTAACAATAACTATTTACCTCAACTAACTATTAAATGGTCTTCGCTAAGCTGTAGAGTTTTAGGTCGCAGACTTTGATCAGTGGCTTTAATTGGTTTCGAGGGCGTAGATATGATTTTATCTATTATTTAGGATCTGGATGTATATTAGCTATTTTCGTAGGGACTCTGTTCAACTATGAGAGCAATCATAGTTCTCTCGTTCTGATTTAATTCGTGCATTATGCTTACGATATCATTTGTTTTCTATTTATTTAGATGTACAATTACTGATTCAATTTTATTCAAATGGTGTTTTAAAACATTTATTTTAGAAGCATCAAGATTCATATTTCGTACAAATTCTGTTTACAAATCTAGATCTATGGACATATATTCGTTACCTAATTCTATACTTAATCGTGCAATTTTAACCATGTAGCGTGCTTTATGTTATGTATGTATATCTTTGTGTAATGGAAAGAATGTAGGTTATTATATGGGAATTCAATGTGTTTTGAACTATCTTTGTTTTTAGAGGCTCGTGGAGAAATTAATATCATATCGGCTTCGAATAAAACAGTCCTTAAGCTGTAATGATATCTTTAGAACCTGAGGCTGCATTGATTTATATCTTTTTCGGATAGGTCCTTAGAAACATATGCAATAAATTGATAAACTCGCGGCGTTGTAGATCTTTCGATTTGGGGTCCATAAAGATCAACAAACACTGTTCGTATAGTAAAACATCACAATATGAGATTATCAGGCTTTGAATAAGGGTCCTAAAGCATGGCAACCTTTACGTGAAAAGATAAGCTGTTATAATATCGGAAAGGAGTCTATAAATTATAAAAGCATCGTCAAGAGGTTTTAGGAAGGAATATGTATATCATGCAAAATCTGGATTACAAGTCTCTGATGTCACATGATATAGCTACAGGTAATTCGTGTAATTTGGCAGAGAAGCATAAGTTCTCTGTTATTTTCTAACAAAACATCTCCTTTTATAGTGGATTCTTATCAAATTGTAGTCAATTAGATAACAAACATTCTGACTCTTAATATTTTCAACAGTTTAAAACCTCTTATGCCATCTATTAATAATTAATTCTAACTACTTATAGAGTTTTATTTGTCTTAACTAGCATATTATATTTCTACCACTAGATGTCTACAGCTATCTTAAATAGAAATATTTACAATTTAAAAAGTTCATTGGATTACATGTTTATCTATCATTCCAGGAAATATTTTCCTGTTACCTTTCTTAAGAATTTGACCCTTATTTATCTATATTTACAATTATTTTCGGGAATGCTTTTATTTTATAGGATTTTTGATAACTAGTTATTGATTTAATTAATATTTATTTTTCATTGTTTACGAACTTTGAATTAATACTGAATTCTACTATTATTAGCTATTTCTAATAATTTTATATATTTACAATTTGAGTCTTAGAATAGGTAATAATGTAATATATTCGAAGTTTGTCACAGATGTAATCATAAGTCTTGTTGCAAATTAAAATGTTGGTCCCTGACTCCAAATTAAATCGTAATAAGAATTCTAATGAAATTCATCATAATAATCCACTAAAGCAATACACCTAACTGTGTGGGAAAACCATTTCTAACATCACTAATAATTTAAATTATTTCTAATAACGTTGCACTGGATTTTATGTCAGCTTAAAATAATAGACGGAAATCAACCAGAATAGAGCTTCAATTTCTAATGACGATACTAAGGTCAAAAATAAATAATCACGTGCCATCTAAAGGCAGAAAATGAAAACAATAGGTATAATTTAAATTTTAAATATGCAAATATATCCTAATACAGTAACGAATTTCACTAAATAGTAAAACCCGTTACAAGAGCAGGAATTCTAGTATAAAAAATAATCAAATTCGTGAAAGGCAAGGGTGCTCATGCAAAACTGCCAAGAATAATATTACGAGTAATATTGGAGAACGAATAGAAAAGTGTGATCGAAAACGATATCACGATCAACACCAGTGTGCTGTTCCTGAGTATTCTAACGTCACAATACCTGATGGTTTACTTTTTATCTTTAAAACCAAGAGCTAAATTTTCATTCCATCTCGGTTAGAAGTTTATATTGGCGCAAGTTATTTTTCTACAGTTGTTCAAAATAGGTCTAAGATTCGTCTTTTTGTATTTTTGACACCATTTTTTTTCAACGCTAATTTACTACGTTTTTCTCCTGATATGGATTACATGGGAACAAATCTATCGAAATCAGTTTTCTCAGTGCCAAAATCCGTGTCGGGTGTTCTATTTTTGAATATACGCTAAGATGTAAGGTGAAAAATATTACTCGTTTACAGTTTAAGAACGTATGCATATTTTAGTGTAATTGGCTAAGAAATGTAATTACATCTAGTAGAGACAATTCAAAAATTCACGGCGTGATAATCCCTAAATTGTTATTTTAGAAGTTACTTTTATTTCTCAATCTAATACTCTTTAATTTACAAACATTTTTCCCATTCGGAAGTCGATTCATCAACATTTTCAAAATAGCGCTACCACAACGTGTAGATATTGTTAGGATTTACTACAAAAATGGGTGCTCCATTCTTCAAGCATTCCGTGCGTTACGTGAAATATACAGTGTTGATAACTATCCCACCAACGTAAAATTTAAAGCAACCCACTTTGTTGTAAATCTAACAATACCTGTACGTCAACGAACTGCACGCTTAATTGAAAGTGTGAAAATACGTACATTCCAATGATTCCTTACAGAATCGTTTTGACTCAAGAATTGAACCACAAGACCACAGATTGCGCTTCACATCCGCTGACTAGAATCTTGAGCAACTGGACGTTGAGCTTGATTTTATCGGAAAAATTATTTTCAACGACGATGCGTATTTTCTGATGGATGACTTTGTGAACAAACAAAATTGTCGATTTTGAATCAGTAGGAACCCAGTAGAGATTCAAAGACATCCCCTTTGTCCCAAAGATATTACGATTTGGTATAGATTTTGGCCTAGAGAAATCATAGCTTCTTATCTTTTCCAAAACGAATGAAGAGTTTGTTTTTTCAAGTCAAGTTATTAGAAACCTTTTAAATCAAAATAATAAGACATTCGCATTCTTTCTTCTGATCTAAAAGCTTTGCTGTACCCATAATAGTAAATTTTACATCGTACATTATCCCGATAAAAGATAATTTTTTTCTTAGTTTAACCCGGTTTGTTTTCAAACTTTTTCATTTAGTGGATCCAATAGCTTATTACAATATCGTTCCGTTACCATTTGGGCTGTTCAAACAAATTCAATCAGAATATCTTCTTAATTTCCTGCAGACAACAGTGACCTTATTTTCTTTAGTGATGACAAATCATGATACTTTGAAGCGATTGATTATTGTTTTACGTAAGGTATGTGGTAGTACATCCATATTTATTTTGTAATACAAATAGTGAAAAAAGTTATAACCTTCCTAAACCAGCTCAAAAGGCCTTCAAAAATGTTTATTCCAAAACATTATTAGTTTCTTTATTCTAACTCTTCGGTAGTGATATTTTAATGTAAAAATTAATGAATTAATCATAATCAGAATAGTAACAATTTTTGAAAAATTTGCCTTCGGATAGGGATTGAACCTGCGACTTCTAATCAGATCCTAGACGCTTTACTAAACTGCTATTCTGGTTACGATTAATTCGTTAATCTTGTCATATCTATAAGTAACTGTCTACACTTGGGTAGTCATATAATTCAATTATCTAAACATCTTTTCAATATATCTTCATATATTCAATCTTTCGGCATAAGGATATTGTGACTGTACAAAATAGATCTACGCACCTTCAGGAGGGGGGGGGGGTGCAAACGTTCTTATAAAACGGTATCTGGTAAATTCCGATACGCCGACGTCAGGCCTCATAGGGCGCCACTTCATGATTTGATCAGATTTCTTATACAGAACGACAGGACGAAAATCAGAGTTCGAAATCCTTTAGGGAAAAATGATAATTTACGTGCTGCATCAGCTACACCACTGTACTGCAAGTTAGTTGCTTTACTTTCCTGCTTAAAATTAGTTCTTACTTGACTGCTAAATGTTAAAAATATAACTCAAAATAAAAGAATTTCAATAAAAGAAGTATTTCAAATATTAGTCGGTAAATGAATTAAAATGTGAATGGTCAAATTACATGTAACAAATAGGTAATTTTTAAACGCCTAATAAAATAAATATCTTAATCTAATTGAGAATGTACGATGTATAAATTCAACTTAATTAACATCAATAACGATTAGTAATAATAGTTACTAAGATAGGTACATTCAGCAACTTGCTTTTATGCTAGGATTCTGATAAAAGTACGCATAGGATTCAAATAAACATTTAATGTCTGATAAATCAAGCGACTCGTTTTATTACATTATATTTAATTATATCCTTGTGCTGACGATGGTGACCAACTCGTAAAGAGAGTTTGACAACGGAAGAGTAAAAGTTAGTTAAATTACGTTGCCATCGGTGATAGGCTTAGCGGAGTTTCCAATGCCAGGCGCATCAAAAATCCTGCTTTTTATGAAACGTAGGCGAAAGGCTGCTACAAGATCTTAGAATATCTGCAACTGCTGCTGATTGACCCTAATCTAATATTCCTCAAATTGGGTAAGTCAAATTCCCCCGAATTGGACAGTCTTTACCATATGCTCTAAAAAGGGAGGAATACTACTTTGCACTTCATTACAACCTCATTTAGCGAAACGCGTCTTATCAGTTTGAAATTTAAGATTGACTCTTTCAATACCTCTTTTTACATATCGGAGGGGAGTTTCACATGCCTTACCGGCATTATTGACACAAAGGGGTTTTATGAAGCCGACATAAAGCACATAGATTTTATTACCGCAACACAGCTAAGTATTTTGTAAACTAATTAGTTGCTACAAATCCTGTTATTACAACGTTGCAAATAGGATTTGTAAAGAATATATATATATATATATATATATATATATATATATATATATATATATATATATATAT
>JAHWXV010282281.1:0-14004 GCA_024586415.1 Phrixothrix hirtus | reverse complement strand
GAAAACGTGTATTTCCGCTAAAAACTGGACATCGAAAATTTGGACCGAAAACATGACTTTCTCTATAATATATTTCATATATGTAAGAGAAAGTAATAAATAATCTATTTGAAAGATGACAGTTTAGGCTATTTTATTATACGAGGTTTGTCTAGAAAATTCGTATAGAAGAATAAACATTTTATTATACTATTAATTAGGTAATTCAACAGTATCCCCTTCAAAGAACTCCCACCCCCGCCCCGCCCACCCAAATAATATACACTACTGCCAACGTTTCAACACCTCTTCAGTTCATCTTCGGTGATGCTCTTGAATAACCTCATCGTTTTCATTTTAATCGTTTCTACCGTACCCAAATGCCTCCCTCGAACTAGGATCTTGCATTTAGGGAACAAAAACGTTGCATGGAGCTAAGTCGGGCGAATATGGTGGGTGCTCCAATAATTTTATTGAATTTTTGGGCAAAAACTCACGGACAACCAGTGATGTGTGCGCTGCCGCATTGTCATGATGCAAAATCCACGAATTGTTCCTCGCCAAATCCGTGCGCACACAAACAATTCGCGTTTTCAACCTCTTTACTACTTCAACGTAGAACTGTCCGTTTACTGCTTGGCCCAGGGGAACAAACCCATCATGCACAATGCCTCTGGTATCAAAAAAAAACAATCGCCATTGTCTTCACGATGTTTTTGTTCTTGGTTCGCCAGGTTATTTCCACTCCATGCTTTGTGATTTCAATTCAGGGTCGAACTCGTAAAACCACTACTCGCCTCCGGTTATGATTTTGTCAAGAATATCTGTTCCTTCTTCTGCATCAAACCAGTCCTGGCAGCACTGAATTCTTGAGTTTTCTGATCAGCTGACAAAAGCTTCGAATCAGTTTTGGCGCACAATTTCTTCATCCCCAAATGTTCTCAGAATAGTGTACACTGTGTCTTTATTCAAATTCAGCTCTTCCGCTAGCATTCTGACAGTCTTTCGCCTGTCTTGAAGCACGGCATTTTCTACACGAGCAATGTTCTCGTCAGTTTTTGAAATGGAAGGTCGTCCGGAGCTTTCATTGTCTTTCACGCTCTCTCAACCTTCACAAAATCGTTTTATCCACTGTTGGTTATTTAAAAGCAATATCTCCATAAACTGTCTTCAAATCTTGAAAGATTTGGGGTCTATTCTTACCAAGTTCTGTGAGAAACTTGATGACGATGCGCTGCTGCTCCCTATCGGAAATTTCCATGGCGACAGGAGTCTGCGAAAGTGTAGAAATAAAGAGCAGCAAACCTATCTGACTCACTCTCTAACCGGCCGGGCGTCTACTGTGGCTCAGTTAGGTTGTGACGAGAGGGACGGCGCTCTGTCACACCCTCACTCTCAATCTGCTAACAACAAGACGCGTACTATACGAATTTTCTAGACAAACCTCGTATAGTCACCATTATTTTTTAAACACTCCCCACAAGGGAAAAATTTCTTTCCGAATAAATTTTTCGCTTAAAGATTTGGAAAAGTTCATTACTGCATCTTTTAAGAGCGCTTGATTTTTAAATTAAATTACCTAGCAATTATGAAGCTACACCTTATATAAAGCTTTCTTACTCCCTTTCATTTATAAATTCAAAAGTATCCTAGAACATTTCTGTTCAAGTATCTATCAATTTTTTAACATTCCGTATTGTGTAAATTAATTAAGTCTCAATTCGTTAATTAATTAATGAAGTGTGATTAAATTTTACAAATTACCACCATGTCGCTAAAAGATGTTAAGTTATTACTTTCTGCGTAGAAATGTAGCTGTATGAACATCATTCAATACAATTACCGTTCCTCAGTAAAGTTTACCGTATAATAAACACGATTATGCGATAGCGACAAAATCCTTCCCTGACCCCTCTTTAAAACTGCCGTTGTACAAGTCAGTCGATCTTAAGACTCAAGACAGGTCGGATCTGTTCTCATTAAGTACTCGCACATCACATTCTGTGCGCGTGTTATTACCATTGAAATCAGGATATCTAAATATTGTGCCTTAGTATATTCCATTGTCTTTCGTATTTTAAAGACTCGAATTAATGCTAGTTGGACGTAAACCTATCAGGGAGTCAAAACAGAGTTCGATGCACATATACTGGAGCTCTTATACAAGGATGTAGAGCTTCAGGGTACCATACATTCAATATTTTCGTAGAATCTTCATTAACCTGTCCTTGGGTTAACCAACAACAAAGCTACTGTTTCCGTCAATAAGTAAATAACTTTTTTTTACTTGTTCTTTACCGGCTTTCTACTGGGGATGCTTACACCGTAACGAGGTTCTCTGTTTATCTAAAATTGTATCCAACCGTCAAATTATATTTATCGTCCAGTTATACGGTCAATTTTTTTTATAATCACGTAATTAAACCTACGTAAACAACAATAGAGTAATCAATAAGTGGAAACCTCAAGATTCTCATTTATTTTAGATTAAACCATATTAATTGCCCGTAAAAGCAAGTTGAATACAAAATTCATTTAAAGTGATATACCGAGTATTCTTTTAAAGGACGGTTTTATTGACAACATGCACATATCTTAATTTGCTACGACCTTTCGGTTGACGATTTGCTTTATATTAAATAGTTTAATCTTTAACCTTTATGAATTGAGGTCGGCGTGGTATATATTTGCAACGAATCAAGTTTTAGTTCAATCGGCCAGAGTACTAGCTTTTTTCTGAGCCGGGAATTTTGGCTAAATTCAGATTGGCTCGATTGCGTCGATAACAGCAATATGATGGCAGGGTTCGGTGACTTTATATCGATATCTTCGGTATCTATTTTACACTCCTGCCTGTGTAAGTAGACAGATTCCACGTTAGTTAATTAACGTATCTTTCAATGCCAATTTCAATAAAGGAACATACTGTTCTACATATGCATTCACATTCATCCTATATACAATATGTACACTCCATATTACGAACAATTCTATATTAGTTTATAATGCATCTATACGTTACAAATAGCATTGTCAAATCTCTGTTTGGTTGTGTAATGTTTTAATGCAGTTTTGGATCGGCAGGATATAAGGTGGTATTTGGACTTGATGTAACGTATATTAGTTTTAATTAGAACCACCATTAAATAACTGTATGTCGTAGGATTAAGAATAAAGAAGCTAGTTGAAAACATTTAAGAATCTTTATACACTATTTCCTGTGGTTTGACAACATTAGGGACAACGAAAAACATCAGATTGTTTCACACGCAGTCTTTACGAGATACTTTGGTTATAACTTGAGTTACAGAAGCACATCCGAATAACAATATTTGTTGCCGAGACTCACAAAGATGGACTGATTCCCGTTACATAAGGCTATACTGGGGACAATGGTTTCTAGTGAATGCTGAACGTTGAAAACATCTAAGTACGTACCTTTCAGATCTCGAAATAATATCGTGACAAAATATTAATGAAATGACACCTAGGATGTTAGGTAGTTTTGAGCACTGAAAATCGTCTGGTTCTTTTATATTCAGTTATGGCTTTTATACTATGTCCATACCTTATTACTCAAAATTCTGACTGATAAGGATTTTTACAATATTTTGTTTTGTTTATATTTGAGCTATGTATTACCTTCCATGTGTGAGTGTTGTTTCATTTTAATGCGTTTTACGGATTTCTTTATGCATAAATTATTTTATATGTTTAATTTGATCCTACAGTTTCCTATTAAATAATACATTTCATTCTAGTTCTAAGTTCCTATTTAATATATTCATTTTATTTTTGTTCTTCATCACTAGGAGGGTATACCTGTATTAACTTATATTTTATTTTGAAATCATTCTGATTTAACATTTGAAGGTCTTGAGTTTTAATTAATGGAATGTATTTACATTTTAATATGACCTTATTAATCTTGTTAATTCCATTAATTCAACTCATGTTTGATACATATAATGTTTTACAAAATATTACTTTCTTTAATTAATTACGTGTTATAGAAATTTGGGTTTCAATCTCGTAATTAATAATAATTGGAACAAAACGTCACAAGTAATAAGTTACTATTCGACTTCAGTGAAATTACAGAATAAAAAGGTAAGCAATAAATTGTAATGTGGAAGGCGAGGCGTTGCTTATAATCCTGCGGTGTACCGTCATCGTCTCGTCTCCTGCAAGTACAAGTTATCCCTACCGGATTTCAAATTAAGGTCTCCCATTCTTTATTTTAATATTATAAATCCTGGCAATAAATGAAGCGGTGCCCATTAAACTAGACTTATCGACTGGACTGAAGTATTCTCCCCCAAAACCTTAAGTTCAGAAGTATTACCACCTACGCACCGCTCTAAAAGGAGTAACGCTAATTTTAGACGCACAATATTCATCTTCATAATTGTTTGAGAAGTGCGAGCTTTGGTTGAATCTGTGAGTAAAGTTTTTGACGCCCCATTTTTTCCACATCATTGCAGTTTGTGCGTACTTCTTGATACTGAGAACGTCACACTGAGATTTGTTTTCGTGAAATTTCTTTTACTCCATAAATTTTAACAATCTATGAATTTCCGTAGGAGACGGTTTTTCGCGTGCAAAAATCGAATGACAACACAATTCTAATTGTATACAGCTAGAAATAGAGATTTCCACCTTGAACGACTTGTGACACACAGCATGTTTGTAAATAAATGGAACACGAAACAGCGGAGAAAAACATTATTATAGGCTAAGGTAACGTGTACTGGTAATATCTTTAATTATATCTACATAATTTTATATACGAACAGATTTTGGTAAGTTTTTCTTGCTTACCGGAAAATAGCTCAATAGCTGATACCTCTAAACAGTTGCAAAATTATAAAATTGCATGCTAAAATTATATTTCAAACAAAATCCGGATGTATAGGTAATTTGGTGGTAACGGTAAGGTAATTGGATAATAGAAGAACTCTAAAAATCTATACTCAAAACGAGAAAAAAAAAGGAAATAAGTATTATATACAAAGACATAAGTGTGCAAATCAGTGAGATTCCGATGAACCGTCGCATTTGAAGGTATTCTCATCACCAGGCTCTGATTAGGCTTGATATGGTAAGGTGCACAATAAAATGAGCACTGAGTCTATTTTGTAACCGTTTTATTATCAACATCTTCATAACTAGCCCCATAAACGCCTCACTCCTAATCATCATCTTTGATTGACTCTTAGGTCTTTCTTTTGAAATGATTTAGTTGTTGGTATGAGTAGGCATCGATCCTGCACATCCTGGTTTTGGATCGATTCATACTTATTCTGGATTAAGCAATATTAAGAATTTATAACTTGAATCCCTAATCTTTCTCGTTGGATTGACTTTCTTTTGAAAAGGTGCGAGCAGCAGTGTTAGTAAACCATTAGCATGACCTTCTAATACGCGACGCGACGGTTCTCAGTTTTTAGGCATTTTTGTATTTCATGTATTAATTTCAATATTGGGTCCAAGCGTCCTATAAACTCTAACACCGAGTTGGTCACAGAAGTTGGCTTGTTGGGCGGGAAAATAAAAATGTGAATATTATTCAGTATTGCTAATTATATAACATCCGGCAATACATACGAATTCATTAGAAGTGTGCCAGGTCTTTCTCTTGGTATCGGGTCTGTAAGAAATTGAAGCTATGCAGGAATAATTTGGATTCATCCAATCTTTGGAAGATAGTTTTACAAGACAATTTGGTAAACAACCACATACTAATTTATGATTCCAATAAAACCCTTTGAAAATGATTAGAGGAGTACCATTAGCACAAATGTATCGCAGAATTTTTGATGCCTCTTCACTGTCTGAATAACTTCGTTTATAAACATAACGCTTCCGTAATGTCGTTATCACTTTGGCCCACAGCCATTTCCTTGTTATTTCATTTTTCCCTTAAAATAATTTTGTCGACCTACAGCTTTTAGTAATGGTTATTATGTAATTAAATATTTGTATTTCCAAATCTGCTGGCAAAGCAAACGGTCTTTCTAAATTTCCCTAATCCACAATGGCAGTATCTTCATCTTCGGTTTTACTTAAATAACGTTTCAAAGACGACCAATGGATTTTGATTTCCTTCGAAACTTTGTAAATCGATATGCTTTGTTCATCAACAATTTTACTTCTTCGGCACATATCCGCCGTTACATATCACCGGTTTTTATTCTTCGGGATTACGGAATACATGACGGAATTTTATAGGTAGGGTAGATATGTTCGTGAGATCATGAATCGCAAAACCTTTTTATTTTTGACAACTATGTTTCATAGGTCATAAAAACTGCATGTTAAATTATAAAAACAAAATTTTAAAAATGAGGAAATTAAACTCAATAAACTGCATGAAAAAATGCCAAGAAAACGGCATTTCTAAGAAATTACTGAATTACCTAATGCGAAATTTCGTTCTCCTACATTAAAGCGCACAGCATTATTCCTGGAAAAAGATAAAAATTCATTGTTACCCTATAAATTTGATTTAATAGCTATAATGTCCTTAGACACTCCGAAAGTACATGTCAAATTTAAAGATAGAATGGGCTAAGTTAGTGTAAAGTTTTACTGCACGTAAACAAGGCAGTCACTTGTTATGCAACTGCGCATGCTTAGCTTCCATATGACAACTAACTGATTTGCACAATACGAAAATGTTAGACTAATAGAGAGCATAATTTAAAACAGTTTCACCAACTTGTCCTACCTTACTTTAAAAACATGCCTCCTAATATAAAATCCTTAGTTGTTAATGTAAAGTAATATAATATAGTATTTAAGCATATTTTATTCTACAGAATATATTTTTGCTACAACTGTTTATAAAGCGCGAATTAATAAATTCTAGTCAAGCAGATGCTGCTATAAATGGTTGCATGTCACCATAATAAATCAAAATGTACTTTAAGGGCCGATTTTTCAATCTCTCGTTAAATTTAGCCGTTGGTTAATTAAACTCGTATTATGAATAATTTCCACGGACGCTATCGCTTTAAAGTTAACTGGAGATGCAAACTAACCCTAAGGGTAAATTGTACAATATAGGTTTAATCTTCAATTTGCTTAAGCCTCGAGGTGTTTCCATGGAAACGATTGTACAGACATATGAATTAACAATAGCTAAGCTTCAGATTTAAAGAACTGAAGATCAATCCAATATTGTACAACCGGCCCTTAGGGTAGTAACCCTTGGTTTATACTTACCATTCGAATATACAAAGAAATGACCTAAAAGATTATGTTTATCTGTAGTTCTATAATACCCTTTTGCTGTCTTCCAGAAAAATCAATAAACGTATTTATTTTCAATAATTGATATATTGAATAAGAATAAAAAACATAAGTTACGTGACACCTAAAGTGTATAATAGACATTATTTTATCTTTGATAAGTAAGCACCTGTTATGTTATAAATCGAGATGCAAACTCAATTTAGATCAGATCAGAATATACTTGCAGTTTAGAATAGTCATACTTGTAATTCATTAAGTTATAGTTGTATAAAGTTATATTATAAGTAGCTGCTATTGTATGAAGTCGAATAGTTTTTATTAGTAATTAGTCATATAAATTAGCAAAATTAATCAAAACTACGTGATTTCGTGGTTCCCGATTAACCTTCATTTATGAAATAACATTACCAAATTACAATCTTTGGCCGACAATCAACTTTTGTCACCGCGGTATATAAATGTATTGAAATACTCATCGTATAATTGGTATATATGAGATACATTGAAGAAAACAAGCACTATTCGAAAATTTTATTGAGCTTGGCTTCGGAGATTTTTTCAAAATGTACTATGAAATTGAGGAATGCACTATTGTTATAATTATTCTATGTTCTTGGCGTAAGAAACCATTCTTCAAAAAATAGTTCATACGAGAATTACTATTTACATATCCGGAATAATGAACAAAAACAAATATTTATCATTTAAAATTGTTTTATTGTTTTTCAAAATATTCTCCATAATGATCGATACACTTCTGTATATGTTGAACTAATTTTAATTCCGATTGAGATATCTCCAAAAGATGCATTTTGAACGCAACGGCTGCACCTTCTGGCGTCAAAAAGCATTGCCCATGTAGTTTATCCTTCTTAAACGTTTTTGAAAGAGATAAAAACAAATCGCTTTGGGATACTTTTTTGTACCTTGTATCAAAGTTTGAAAAAATAAATAATAAATTACATGCTTTTTTTTATCAATACATATTACTTACACGAAAGTTTGTTTATAAATTTACTTGATAGACTAGATTCAACTGCAATGACCTGTGAAAAGTTAAGGCTGATCTTGGAATAAACGTACGTGTTCCTTCATAAAACTTCTGGTTATGAATATTGCGTAGCAGAAGTTCCCAACAAGTTCTACAAGAATCTTCTAAATTCGATTGTGCCCAAATTAAAACTTTAATTTTTTTATTATTGTTTTGTGAATGCATGAGGATAAAGAATGAGTGATTAAAATATCAGAAACCATTTCAAAGCAGCTCTATATATAAAGTACATCAATTAAATGTTCAACATCAGGTTATATTAGTTTTATTCGGTTTTCTTAAGAGTACGTTGCCACGGTTCAAGTTGGTGCTAGCCGGACCACGTCGTCAGTCGATGAAACCGGCGTTAACAGTGAGCACCGACTAAACTACTGAGATGCGAGAAGAGTTTCAAATCTATCGACAGGAATCGCTGTTAACCGTTCCGTTTCCTACTAAACAATTAGAGACATGGTACACAATTAGGTATGGAGGCGCCACTGCCTCAGTCCACGGTAAGGGGTATCCTCCAAAGGACATCGACCAGCGAGATAGAGCTAGTCCCTCGCGTTTCTTTACCTGTCTACTAATAGGTACTCCTCCTGCAAGAACAGGATCGCTCTACGGCTAAGATAATGTGACGCAATTTCTACTCGGACCCAAGTCTATAAACTCTACAGGTAATGGTCTTAAAGCTAAAGCTAGTTGAAATAAAACAAATAAATGCGAAACAGTTAGTAGTATAATCCACTGAAATAAAGATAAACTATCACACCTATTACGGGGTTATTCCAGACAATTTTCTCGCATAGTATATCAAAATGGTATATGAACTAACTTAGGATATACAAGTATCACCAATTAAACTGAATCAAAGTTAACCTACCCAAAAGGTTAAACACACGGGCGTGCATGGCGTTGGTACTACCGTCGTTCTTTGATTAAATTTGACATGTTAACTACAGCATATAAATATTTCTTAACACGACCCGTGATGATTAATATTGAACAATAATGTTCATAAATAATACAAATTCTTCTTTAATTCGTGGGACTAAACTATTTCCCACGGAGAAATGACATATAGCACTGGGAGAGGACTGTAAATGCTACAGGCTTCAACGCATGCCTGGCATAAACGTAAGAGACAGTTATTTTACACCTAGGAATACCTGTTACCACAGCACCTGGGTGGGTTGTAGATGATGTAGGCGAATATGTTCTTTAAATTCCTAGACCACCCTAGGGGCGTAAATGACTACCTTCGAGTATACAAGGAGGGGGGGGGGCAATCCCAAATTTGGGATAATTGCGGGCCTAAATACACACACAGGTCACGTGAATTTATTTATCCATCCTTCACTGGGTTGCCGAAGCAAGATTTCCTATTCTCCTTCCCTCCGAACACGAACTCCGTTCGCGAGCCACGTCGCGTCAAATTACTTCACTTCGTTACTTTGATGTTTAAAGACGTCGCCACGATAAAGGCTGCGCATACTTCACAAAAGATAATTTCGAGTCTCTAAATATCACGGAAAATAGTGAATAACTTGACTAGCGAAACGACAAAATCCGATCCGTCAAAAAAAAGAATATTTTCTTGCATACTATTTTGATTTTTCCTGTTAATCACTACTTCAAAAACAAATCAAAAAGCCACGTTCTAGTATTAATTGAAAAAGGAATCTGACTGCTCGGATTTTCAAGCTGAACCCACAAATCTTTGTTTCATCCTTTAAATAAGTTGAAAGTTTTCAAAAAAATTAATTTTTTGTTGAGTACGAAACCAATTATTTTAGTATTTGTTCCATTTAAATCGGTCTACTGCTTCTATGTGAAACTGCCATAATGGCGCATCTAGGTTCAACCTTGAGCGTGGTTTTTACCCTAAAAAAGTTAGTTTTCTACAATGTAGCCAAATTTGATCAAAATCGAAGATACTTGGAATACTTTCTTTGTAAGAAAAAAGCATTAGTTTTTGGTGTACGCGCGAATATTATACAGTTTACTTCCTCTATAACGAGAGGCCAAGGGATCAAGCACATTATCTCGTTATAAATAAATCTCGCTATTACCGAACTCGCAAATAAAATTTCTTACTCACATATTTATTAGGTAACTCTTCCATTAGCTACAATGCAAGTTTAAAACGCTTAAATAACTTGTGTGTTCTGTAAGTTACACAGTATTACACATGTATACACAGTAAGTGCCGCTTTACACTATCGCAGATATGTTATCAATCAGCAATTGGTATCAATTTTTCATGGTCCCGCATATTGGTATTATTTGAACATGTAAAATTAATGGTTTATTTTCATCAAAAATTACAGCTATTGTTATTTCTTTTCAATATTTAATTCATAAATTGTATGGACATCGAATTCTAACGTTAGGTCAATATGACTAACTTATAATGGGCATGATTTCTAAATTAATTTAATTGAAATTATGTAGTATGTGTACCTATAAACTTCTTAAAATGTCATTGAATTTAGGTAAATCATAACAGAATCATAAAATGTAATTAACAGAAAAAATAGCTTTTAAGAAATATTTATCTTCCTTTTAAAAATCATAAATACACCGCGTTTGGACGTTTTCTTTTCACAGACGTGTTAGTTTCAAGGTCCCTTGTTGTAATTTATACGTTTGTGATTACATTTTATATTTCTCAGCTGCATGTTGAGAACGAAAGATTAATAAGATCGGATAATATTTTAGATTAATCATAAAATCTTCGTTTTCATATGCGCTGCGTATATAAATGGCGTAAATAAATAAAAAGCGGAATAACCTCGCTATAATAGTGAACAACTCACAATTATGTACCTACGTAATTTGTTAATGCATGTGTTGTTTTGTCTACGCGGCGTCGAACAAAAATGTGCATGTATGTACATTTCCGGATGAATCCACCCGCTAACGTTCAACTTGGATTTCTTAGAATATATATACAGATCTATAATTTTCGACATTGCGTACAAAAACTTATCGAGAAAAGTAGGGATCTCCTTTATTTCTTTCGCTATAACCGAATGCAGGTCGTTATAGAGAGATTATTTTATAGAAATTGTAATATGAAGTTCAAAGGACATTGAAAATTTCTCGTTGTAAACGAAAACTCGTTACAACTCGTTAGCTATTGTAAGAGTCGACTGTAGTACCAATTTGCTAACTACACGATTTAGTCCAGTGAATAGCATATTGTATTTATACGTTCTTGCTTGAGCAGCCATTTCGTTATCAGTCAAGTGTTTAAATTCTCGGGTTGGCGGTGAAAATCTAACAATTGTATGATGATAGCTTTTGAAACATTTTTCTTTTTAAAAACTGATGCTATTAGTATAATTGACTTACAGCATGTACAGCTTTGGCAATAAAAAAACTTTATACCTTTTATTTAAATTCTGTCAATTTCTTCTATACGAGTTCTTGTGGTAAAGGATCGATAACTCGTGTATTTTTCATGTTATACATCTTAATTTCTTTAGTTTTTATAATATAGACCTACATGTTTATCTTATAGTTTCCATGTCTTCTTTGTGATACATTTGTTTTAAACAAATACCCACTTGGGGATGCATAAACATTATTTTACTTGAATACAGTATTTTTCAGTAATTCAGTATATCTCAAGGTATATTGTACGTGAAGTAATTTAACAACTGATAAAAATTAAAAACAGGAGCATGTTGCAAAAATGTACAAAAACCCTTTCTGTACAAATTTATGCAATTTTGGCAGCAATCATTACTCACTTTATGCAATTGTAATAAATTTATGAAACTATATATTATCTAGTTTCAAAATAGTTGCTAGTGACGTCACACTAACAATTTCACGCAATTAAGCTTTGAGGGATATGAGAGGGCGGGGGTAGTATGGTGGTTATTGGCGAATCGTGTTAGAAAGTTTGTATTACACTTAATTTGTTTTTATAAAAGATTATCTATTAAAATAACTTTACGAATAGTTAAGAATAAGTATAATTCAACTAATTAATGCATAAAAATGGATCTAACTTACGTATTTACAATAACTCAACAACGTTATCTAAAAATTGCCGGTTATGGAAAACGCCATTGGAATGCTTCACTATGGTAATGTTTTGTCGCCATCTGCTGTATTTTGCTAATTATCGATGCTTCGTCGCCATCTCGCATACTATCGACGGTATTCGTGAGATGCATTAACAATGATCAACAATTGCTATAAAACAGCATAGCCTGTAACTTCAATACAAATATAAGGCATTGTAATACAATACTGATATGTGTAATAATGTTGTGCCGCTATTATTAACAAGATGTCTAAATTGTACCTGATGTCATACCAACAATTTTGGAACTAGATTATAGATTATAAAATATTAACAAGGGTGGATTTAGACTTAGCCTTTAGGAAAGGGTATATTATCTATTATAAACTGACCTTGATAAGCTAATTTTGTAGTTTTCCATTTTCTCTCCTAGATTTTGGAAGTGATACGTCACTGCATTGAAAGAAGTCCCTTAATTACAACTACTTATCCACTTGAAGGTGTTAACATTAATTAGTCTCTTTGTTATAAAACAGCCTTCATGTTATGTAGGTAACTGACAATGAATAGAATGAATATAATTATATATTGCCCACCATTGTACCTGATTATTAAAATTTATTATTATTTTGGGGATGTATTGCTTCTGCTCTTTTAAGTAAATTGTCAGTATAATAGCAGTTCTATGAAAACTTTTGAGAATTCCTGGCTTTACTATAGAAATGACAAAGAATTTTTTAATGACACCTGAACAAATACTACAATAATACAATGCACGCTATTTTAAAATGAGCTGCTATTCATTGTTTATCTTCTATTGTCCTTTTTATTATTACTTGCCCCTATATTCATGAAGAGGTCTGAATTTCACAGAGGGATTTGCAGTCCTGCATACTTACTTAGATTTTAAATACGTAATAAATATTAGTAAAAGGCAGCGTGATTAGTTATTACGTAAATTTAAAAAGTAGATTTTTCTTTAACGAAATTCAGTCTTCCTAAAAAAGTTAATGCGAATGCTGAAATGTCAACATCACTTGGCATAAAAGCTAATTGCCACTTGAAGCGTTTAATGAGAGACGCCGGATGCCATGAAAAGTTGGGCACTTCCTGAAACTGCGGCGGCTCCACTTCCTTAATACATTTTATACTTCAGTTGTTTGTAAAGCAATCTTGTAATTTGTGATAGAATAATGTTCAGTTAACCTTACACATAGTTAACTGCAGTGGAAAGCATTGAATTTGTAATTTTTTAAGTCAAGTGGCACATATCTGCGTTAAGCTCCTTTACATTTTAGGGTTGCATAAAAATGAAATACACTTATAAGGAATCAAAACTTGTATTTATAATATAAACTATTAAAATATTTATAAATTTGATTTTATAAAATAAACGTATAAATAAAGAATTACGAGTATGAGTGAATGCCTAATTAAGTTAGAATTCCACAAACATATGTAATAAGTAGGTAACAATAATATAAAATTCATCCATCTTAAAAATTGTTTGTATAATAAGTTATTATATTATAATTATCTAAGCCATACCAATTGTATTTTAATTATTAATTAATTCAATTCCTACCAGTGGCGGCCCGTTCTAAAGGGCACAAGGGCACGTGCCCACTTCATAAATTAGCATGTCATTCAGTCAGTCT
Source organism: Phrixothrix hirtus (assembly GCA_024586415.1). Classification (NCBI taxonomy): domain Eukaryota; kingdom Metazoa; phylum Arthropoda; class Insecta; order Coleoptera; family Phengodidae; genus Phrixothrix; species Phrixothrix hirtus. The sequence continues at coordinate 38 of JAHWXV010282281.1, read as the reverse complement.
ATTATTTTAATTTTACATAGATTTTTATTTTATAACGG
>JAHWXV010282277.1:0-11093 GCA_024586415.1 Phrixothrix hirtus | reverse complement strand
AGCCAATCGACTAACCTATAGAATTATTAGGAGTACTTTGAGCATTAGCATCACTGCAATAATGAAGAACTTCGATGATCATTTAGATGTAACGAAAATCCGTTGTCGCTGCAAAACAATTCAAAAGAAATAGGATGAATGTAGATCTTTAAATTTGAGCCAATTGAAACTATATTGCTTGAAAATGCACGGTTACTGCAGCACGTAGTTTGCAAAAGGTCCTAGAAATGAGATTATCATGCACGACGACAATGTTTCAAGCCATACAAGACCATTTTTGAAAAGCGCTGAAGTCAAGTTAATGAAAGTTCCGATCTGACACCGTGTGACTTCTTTTTGTTTCCTAAATTAAAGGACAATTATTGTCAACTCCAAAAGAAACCGTAGAAGGTTTTAAAAACCTTGTTTCTGCCGTAACTCAAGAAGAGTGGCATTTTTGTTTAGTATGTATATTCTTATTTTAGTATGAATGACAATTTAATGTTCTTGGGTTAAGGCATTCGCTTTTTTAGTATTTTATGTTTCACCCATTTGGTGTATTCTCAGACTTCAAAAGTACCTGTTAAAATGGTGGAATCTACAAACTTTATTAATTTTTTATTGCGAAATTAATTAACTAACATAATTTTTTTCTTTACTGCCAGATGCATAATATTGTTTAGATTTCAAAAAAATCATAACTAGTATGGTTATATTTAAAAATCAAAAGTTACTATGAATTATACGAAATTGGCTAATTAAATCGAAAAATTACCAAAAATAGAAATTGTCGGAAAAATCATCTAATTATACTTCACATGAGTTTTTACAGCATTAATTCTAACAGTTTCGCCATTGATCTAATTGTCATGTATTTTTTACTAACCCTGTATATTATTATACCTACGCCACATATCCCCTATAAATAGTATTTCCTGGGAATAATAATTATAATTTTTATATTATAAATTAGATACGATCAAATATAATTATCCTGTTCAACATTCTCTAAAATTACGACTTCGAGTGTTCTTGCATCTAATATAGATCGATTTAATGTAACAGGTATATAGATAAAAATAAGGATTTTAAACATGATATTCTGTTTTGTATGATTGATTAAATCAAGGCAATTTAATTTTTATATTACAGTTTTACAAATCAGAACTAATATTTTATCACCCCACGTTTGTTTAAAATGCAAAAAGGGTGGTTAATCCTCTTGGGTCATAAAATCTTAGGTACTTGAAGTATGGTATGGTGGGATGGGGTGTAACCATATTTCGTATAAATCTTTTGTTAGCCATAAAAGTGTGTGGTTTTTAAAAATGGAATGGATTTCTATCCTTTCATTATTTTATAGCCTGAAAATGGAGAACACCCTTAAGTAGAATGTTTTCCAGAGCACACACCGAACTGTCACCGAGTGCAGACCTGTTTGTAGTTCGTTCCTGTGTTCTGTGATACTATAGCTTAGGTCCCTTCAGTTTGCTGCGGTGGGTCGGTTATAGTACCAATCTCTGCTATTAATTTGTAATAGTGCGTAAAAACCTATTTTTACGTGTTTCATCGAATGGTGTAGCAAGATGTCCCGAGTGCTCTCTGACGAGCAAAGAACCGCCGTGATCCGCCTGATTAAAGTTAGCGATGAATTTATCGCTAGCGAGAAGTTCTACGATCTGTCCACCAAAGTTCCATTAGGGGCCGACGTACATGGCAAACTACCAGCCAATGTACTGACGCGTATAAACCTCGATCTCTGTGAAGAACACGACTTTGCAGAAGGGCTTTTAATGCAAGATACTGAAGCAATCGCCGCGCTGAAGAGGAGCGCACAAAACGACGCTCGGAAGGTAGTACCTGATACACCCAGCTGTTCACGCGCCAAAGAAGAGGGAGGTCACACAGGAGGCTCTGATGGTCACCGATAACGAAGCCTTCTCCTTCTAGAAGGTGAAAAAAAGAAATGCGCCGAAACAAGCAAACCCGGGGCCCGCTGACTGTTTCAACCACCAACAAATTCGGCCCGCTGGCCAAGATCGAAACGGCCGAGCAACCACGAACGCCAACAACCAAACCCCCGTAGAAGAAAGAACAGGTTCCGTCAATAGTGCTGGGGAACAAAGAGAAACGGATTGAAGTATCGGAAGATCTACGCCCCATGGAGGTGAAAGTCGAGAAGGCGAATAACATGGCCATGGGCATTAAAGTCTTCCTCAGCACCGCAGACGACCATTCCACAGTCGCAAAGTGCCTAAAGGAGAGAAACTTGCCTTTCCACACTTCCCTTTTAACAAGAAAAAGCTAGTGGGGGTGATTATTAGTGGCCTCTCGGTGGAATTCAGCCCAAAAAACCTCAAGGCCAACCTAATCTGACAAGGTATCCCTGTTGCATTGATTAGGAGGATGCACGGGGGTCCCGAGAAAACGCCAATGTGTCTCTACCACCTGGAGGTGGAGAAGTCGACGATAGGCAAGGCCATCTACAGCGTTCAAGCAATCCTAGGTATGTGCGTGACAGTCGCGTCAGCGCGCATATCTAGGACTGTAGTACAATGCCATCCTTCCCAACAAGATGGCCACACCCAAAGAATGTGCAGCGCGGTGCCCAGGTGTGTGAAATGCAGAGGCGAGAGTGACACAGCTGAATGCGGAAAATCCAAAGAAGACCATGCGAAGTGTGCGAACTGCGAAGAGGCGCGTGTCCGAGCCGCCCTAATGCAAGATACACAAGGACAGACATGACGTATGCGCAAGCCGCATCAGCCACGCCCACCCCAGCAGCAGGCTAACCTGCACCCACCACCTCAGGCAAGCTCCGCGGAGAGAATAAATTTCAACTTCGCGAAGCTCCTCGTAGCCGGCTAAGTCATTGTAGAGGCCACTAAAGATTGCATCACGTTCACCGAAGGGATCGCGAAATTAATGCAGCTGCATTAAGTTATATACAGATGGAAACAGTATTATTGCTGAATCGCATTTCCTTTATGAACAGTTCCATTCATTCGTATCTTGTCAACGCAGGAAATCCTTATTCTCCTATTTCCCGTGCGTGGGCGATTGAAGCGATGCGGTAACACTCCTCCCTTCAGAACACCAATCGGGTTTTATTTTTTCTAACATAAGTTATGTACAATATTATATATATAAAAAAAACTTAAAAGCTATGATTGTAAAACTAAACTTATAACTAAAGAAATATATTAGGCATAGTGCTCTGCCTAATAATAATAGGTAGGTGACCTATATTTAAAAGGGCGCGACTGTACAACCAACTATAATGAGGTTAGGTGTACGGAATTTACAGTTAAACTTAAAAGCTATGGATAAAGTTATTGCACAAAGTTAAAGTATATAACCTTAAATAAGTATTGAGAGTAGTTAATCACCCTAATAGTCATTCAGCTGTCGAAGAAATGTTATAGTGGGCGCAAAAGGTTGCCCTTTATTAAATAAAAACAGTTATATAAATATGATTAAAATACAGGTCTTAAAAACTATGACTAAACTATTTTTCTACAGACACGTAGTGAGGTATTAGGTTTCCGCAATCCTACGTGCTACACTGCTGAAATGGAAGGTGGGTACCCTTTATTATATCAGAAATATATACAGTTTTTATATACAATATTACAAGATTTAAAAATAATTATAAATAATAAATAAAATGTTTGTTTAACTAGACAAAAAATATAAGAACTGTTCCTAAGTTCACCCGCGGTTTTACACTACACTAAGTTTTATGAAGTTTTGTACGTGGAACTCATCTCCGTCCGTCACTGCTCGGCCTCTTGGTGTAGATAAAATGCCCAGATGTTGTCCACGTGCAACTTCGTGTGGAAACCGTTCCTCTCGACGGTGTAGATGACTTCTCCATGCTTCTGGATGATTTGATGTGGTCCTGTCCATTTCTGGTAGAATGGATGTTGTGGTGCAATTCCTTTACCATGACGAAGTCGGCAACGTTAAGTGATGGCGTCGGTCCCCTTTGTACATAGCGTCTTCTGTACACTTGTTGACGTCGCCTAGCGTTTTGTTGACGAACGTCCTGTAATAGCGAAGGAGGGGCGGCATCTTCTCCCAGTCGTTTAAAACTTGTTCCATACAACAACTCGCTTGATATTTGGCCTGTGGCTTTGTCCCTTCTTGTCCGTAAGGCGATGAGAGCGTCGGGCGGGTATTTGTCCCAAATTTCGGGCGCGCGTCTGACTACACCGGCTTTTAATATCTTCTTCAGTTCTTGGTTCCTGCGTTCGGTTGTGTTTGCCCTGGGGTGTTAAGTCGCTGTTGTCCAGGTGGCGATTTTATTTTTTTGAGCCCAACTGAGGAACCGGTTACTGATGAATTGGTTACCGTTAACCGACATGATTGTTTGTGGATAACCGAAATGGGTGAAGATCTCATTTTCCAAAAAACGTATGACTTCCTGCGTCGACGCCCGAGTCACTGCTTCGGCTTCCGTCAAGCGGCTTAATATATCGGTGACGATGTTATGGCGGTGTTTTCAGCAGTAGATCGTGGGTAGTTTCCCATAATATCAGTTGCTAAGGGTTCCCACGGCTTCTACGGAATATGAGGGCGTAACGGCGTCGTATTTTGGTGCGGAGGTCTTTTGGCAGCAGCGCATATCCAACATCGTTGCAAGTAACGTCGGATATCGAGGTAAGAACCTGGCCAAAAATAGTGTTCGGCGATGGCCTGGGCGGTTTCATATCGGCCTGAGTGACCGGCCAGAGGACCGTCATGGTACGCGAAGAGAACTCGAGGTCCTACTGCTCTTGGTACCATGAGTAAGGTGGGGCCGTTCTCGGCGCGCTTTACGAACAGGTCTTCTTCGGTAACGTCGTGTATTCGATGGTAAGTGGCGTCATCGGGAGCAGTCGGGCCTTCGGCGTCTATCTGTTGCCAACGAAGGAAGCATTCTTGGATGCGGGCATTCTGGGCGTGGGCATCTCGAACTTGTTGGTACAATGGAACGTTTTCGTCGATTTGATTCAGGCCGGAAGTAGGCGGAAGTAGTCGTTTCAAATATGCTTGAGTGATATCACCGGTTTCCTCCGGCAACCTCGACAGATGATCTATTACTTCGTTAGCACGGTCTGGGACGTGCTCGACGGTGAAACTGAATTCTTGTAGTAGCAAAGATCATCGTGTTATTTTGGCTTTATGGTCTTTGCTCTTCGCCAACCATTGCAAGAGCTCTGAAGTCTGTGCGCAGTATAAACGGTCGGTCTTCCAAATACTGTCGGTATTTACGTATACTGAAACACACTGCCAGACACTCCTGTTCGTTGCAGTGATATTTGGCTTCTGACGGCGTGAACTTGGACGAGGCACAGGAAATGATACTCTTAGTGCCCTCTTCGCCTTCTTGAAACAACACAGACCCCATTTATAAGGCCCTGGTCTCGGTTTTCAGGACAAATGTACGTTGCGGGTCTGGCCGACTTAATTGTAATGGCACCGCCAATGCTTGTTAGAACTGGACGAAGGCGGCTTCGGCTTCAGTGGTCCATTTATGCTTCTTTTTCACCGATAGGCAGTCAGTCAGTGAGGCGGCCATGGTGGCGAAATAGGCACATATTCGCGCAACCAGTTTGCAAGTTCCTAGGAAGCCCTTCAGATCTTTATCGTTCTTCGGTCTTGTAAAATCATTAATTGCCTTGAGGTGCACCTGCTGTGGTAGGTTTCCCTGAATGGTAACTTTGTGACCCAGATATCTGAGCCTGTCTTTCCCGAAGTGGCACTTCTGCAGGTTTGAACGAAGTCCATGCATGTCGATGCATTCGAGCACCAGCAGCAGGTGGTTTAAGTGCTCCTCGTAATTTTTTGAAAACGATGACGTCATACAGGTAAGCTACCGTAAATTTGTGGAGGTAGCCTACCAACACTTCGGCTGAAATCATTTTCTGAAACGTAGCCTGTGTCCCTTTCAAGCCAAAAGTCATCACGTTGAATTGGTATGCGGCTCCATCGAGGGTGGCGAACGCCGTTAATTTCTTGTTACTTTCGTAGATTGGTATTTGCCAATAACCTGCCCGTAAATCCAATGTCGTGGAGACCGTGACGTCTCCCAAGTCTTTGAGAGTATCCGAGATGACAGGTAATTGTGTGGTCTCGTCCATTGTAAGAGCGTTCAACCGTCGGTAATCGACGCAGAAGCGAGGGATTCCGTCTTTATTTTTAACGATGACGATGGGTGAACAATAATCGCACGTGGGTGGTTCAATAACCCAATCTGCGAGAATCTCTTCTACTTGGTCGTATAGCATTTTCTTCTTGGCGTCGGAGTAACGGTAGTTGGATTCGGTACCTTGTGGTTAATGTTGTTTTAACGACATTATCGTCGTTAAAGACTTCTGCAAATTCCTGGAGCAATCCCTGATACTGTTGCTTCAGGTGCTCTGGCAGGTCTGGTTCTATCTTGGAGTTGTTTTGCTTACGCCCTTTCTTGTTTACGGGTGTCTCCCAGAAGACCGTCGTCCGGCGGTCAGTACCAAAATGTAGGCAACGTTGGCGAAAGTCGGCTACTATTTTGTTTTTCAAATGCCAAAGGTAACCCAGGAAAAGTTTTTCGCGGAGGTTCTTAACCAATAGGACGCGAATTGATTGAATCACGTCTCCGGCATTGTTTTGGAGCGTAGCTTGACCACACATTGGCTTTGGATCCCGTAGTGGCTAAGTTGACGGCGGTTTCATTTTCTGTGTCGGGGTGGAAGGAGCCCCAGCGTGCCAAGCTACTGGTGGCTCCACTGTCGAGCAAGGCACGGTAACGTTGTCCTCGTATCTCCAAGTTGATACGAGGTAAGGAGGCGGCCTTAGCTGACTTAGTGTCTACGGCCGGGTTTAGTGGGTCCTGGCCGCCATGGCGTTTCCCCGGTTGGACGGGATGTTTTTCGAGCAGTCGCGGTGCCAGTGTCTACTGCCGTTATTACATAATAGGCAGCGCGGGAGCGACTGGCTTCGGTTATTTTCGGCGACCTTGACGGTTGTTCTTGCGGTTGACGGTTTTATTGTAGTACGGACACCCTCGATGGTAGTGGCTTCGTCAAGGGGCCCGGCCACAGACTTCGGCTGATGTAGGAAATGGACGCGTAATTCCGATCTCAATTGATGCAGTAATATGGAAACAATTTCTTGTTCTTCTGCGTCTGGCCTCAAACGTTTATACAGTGCCCATTTATTTAAAATGAAGGTTTCGGTAAGTTCTTTATCGCCTTGCGGTATACCAAAAAGCTTTGACGTGAGTTCGGCCAATCTGGCTGTGTGGTCGAACTTAGCGAGGATTCTTGATTTTATTAATTCCCAATCCATGGGAATTTTTTCCAATTCGCGGAACCAGGTCAGTACTTCTGCCGAAGATTTTGTTAAGTGGCTGGGCCAATCTTCATGCGGGACGCGTCCATTTTTCATGTAACTTTCATATTCTTCGAAAAATGTTTTTGGTATTTCGACGTCTTCTCCGGAGAATTTTGGTATTGCTGGTGGAATTAGTGTTTGACTATCCTCCATTACAGTTGTAAGTTCTTGGATTAACGAAGTTAATTGATATAATGCAATGTCTAATAGTCTGTCGATTCTTCTTGTTGATTTCAGAACTTTTTCTTCTTCCTGAAGTAGCGGTACGTTGTAGTCTTCGAGGATCTCCATATTTTATTGTTTCTTGGTCGCCACTGGAAGTATTTTGTTCCTCGTCCAGAAGAAAAGGTCGGCTGCTAGTCGGTTAATATGGTTGTGCGTAAGCGTCACCGTCCACGGTGTCGAGTATTCTAGATGCCCCACGAGCGGGCCAGCCAATATGTTGTTGGCGTCGGTTGGCGTTGAAAATTCTTGTAATTTTTAAATAAAACAACTGTAGATTGTTTTAGTCGATGTGGTGTTCGAGAATTGATAATATGGGTGATGGGTACTTAGTTACTGTAGCGTAGCGAGGTACTCGTAAACAGTTTGCATGAAACGGCAAGACCTGGAGACAGTAGACTTTAGAGTGAAGCGCGAAGTCGACGTTAAATTCCCTACTAACTGTATTTGCAAAAACAAGGGTTTTATATACAGTTGTATCATTACTAAAATGCGATGGAAACAGTATTATTGCTGAATCGCATTTCCGTTATGAATAGTTTCATTCATTCGTATCCTATGAAGGCAGGAAATCCTTATTACCCTATTTCCTGTGCGCCGGTAATATGAATAGGCAGTCGGTACGAGTACACGTACCGCCGCCAGAACACCTCAAATAAAAGAAACCGTTCCGACAAAGATATAGGGTGGCATATTTTGAGGCTCCATTTACCCAAACAGAAATTTTTAAAGTTTTGTGTTTCAGGGACTAAAACAAGGTACGCTTGAAAATAAATTAGCTGTAGCTCTTCGTAATCCCCTGTGAATATAAAACCTCATAACGTTAATTAGGAATTCCCTTCTTTTCCCTTCCAAATTTCAGTCGCAAAGGTGAACCAAGTCTTCCCTGAATCAGTCAAGATAGGACAATGAGTACAGGTTTCCAAGCATTCCAAGCTAAATGTGCTTTGCTTACATGTTAAACAGCGCCATTTCAATACAAAACCTATCACTCTATTCGATTTATGAAACTCTAGACCTTGCAGATCTGTCTTGAGGTTTACAACAAAGCGCAGCACACGTTGGTAACAACAAAAAAGAAGCTATGAACTGTAATAAAATATAATGACTCATGCAGGTTCACAGTATGCGTCTCCAACAAGTTCGATACGTACACCAGCCAAGCCGATGCGGAGAGTTACAAGCACCAAAGCAAATGCGCAGCTAATCATCCCGACACACCAAAAATGACGTAATAACTCATTTCAACAAAGTATTAGGATTTGTGGGACCTACTATGAACTGGTTGGATACAACAGAAGAAGAAATAGCTCTTTGAGATTACTACGGAGGGAATTGAAAGAATATACAAGAAGAAAAACTGCTAGCGAAAACTATAATTGTAATTTGAACAAGGTTTGGGTGCCAAAATTAGCGAGAACCACTAAGTTATAACAGACACATAATTCATTGAAATTATTTAAAAGTAAAACTGTTACATCGCCACCACAGAATCGGTACTATAAGCTTACCCGTACAAGTCAATTAACTAAAGAAAAAATAAGGTATCGAATTCAATTTTCTGAAATTAGCTCCTAATCTATCTTAGTACTAATTTATTATAACTTATTTTTGCGCTTCCGGCCTATTTTTGAACATTTACCGACTATGTTGATTGTCACATTCTGATGTATCTCTCGAACTGTTACTATTGCCATGGTAGCGTCTCGATTATACTGCATAATAAGTACGTTTGGTACATAACGGTACTAGTACTGTTATGAAACGGAGTAAACATTTGATATCTAATTGTCGTAATTAGGCGATAATTGTCGTTAGCTTAAAAAATAGTGTATGAAACACGATTATTAAGTGCCTTAGTATAACAGGTCTCGAAAATTAGCCAAACTCTAGCCTTTGATACTTGTTTTTCTGACTTTTTCTCGACCTGTTCTAAGGCACTTGCCGACCTTTTATCGTAATATACTATAGAAGTGTCACTAAAGAAAGTCATCCAGATAACTCAAGCATTGTATTACCTTAAAAGATGAAAATTAACTCTACTTCAATTAATGATAAAATTAAAAGAACCGATGAGGAAGAAAGTTATCAGGAAAGAGTATCCAGAAATCCCTAATTTATTCACAATTTACAGAATTGTTCAAAAATAGTTTATTCCAAACGAGATACAATAATAGTATATTAAGAAACAAGTTTCGCACGACATATTTTTATCACACGAGTTCAAGTCTAGAAAACGAACTTTCTAAAGAACTAGTGTGATAAAACGTCTTATAAAACGAATGTTTTATACAATTTTATTTATTTCTTAAGATTTAAGAAAAAACGCATTTTGTTAACAAATAATCGATTTAGGGATTTTGTGATAGCTTTGTCAATTTTCCATTTCATTTGACACTAAATAAGGTTAATATTACCACCCTTTTAAGATAATATATTCCGAGTTAAAACGAATGCCATTATGAGCTCAAATGGTTACCGTAATGCTCATTTAGAAACACAGGCAGACAGATAAATAAATTTTCTAGAATAGAGAAACTAATACTAATCTTTTATCATGATATATGTAAGCAAATATAACCTGTAAACTAATTACTCTGGATTAAACATATTCGAACCTTAACTAAACTAAATGAGGTTTCGAACTTTAAGGCAATAAATGCCGATTGCTGTGCTACCATCTGCTGAATTCAATCGATAATTCAGTGGATCTGTAACTTCTATTTTATATATTTCAGAGCTAATTTCTGATTAAAGCTTTTAAAGCGTTAAATAAGTCGCAATTCTTCCAAATTAAATCACTTTTATAAAACACAATGCCCGATTTCACCAAGACTACTTAAAATTTAGGTAATTCCTATTTCACGTTAAGAACTACCTAAACCCATTTTCTATTTTAACAACTGCTAAGTAATGTCTAAGTCGAAATAAGAATTGCCTAAGATAAGTAGCGGAAAAATGGTGTCTTAACTAGATAGGCATTACTTAATATGCTTGACAGCTTTGTTGACATAATGTAATATTTCGTAAACGAATATGAAAATAGTTAAATCTATCGAGCATTTATATAATTCTGATAGTGAAGAATATGAACTATGCCCTCGTATATTATGAAATCGTGCAAATTATTTCGAGCAGTATGATGAAGTAGACCTTCTTCACCGATTTCGTGTATGTAAAAATGCCGCTTTATTTATTTTAGCGAAAGTAGAAAACCAATTGGAGTATATAGGCAACATGTGTATTATAAACATATTAATAGTTATAGCTAATTTATAACGTGTGTGAAAGAACTCGTCTTATCAGAGTCACATATGGTTAACAAAACGTATGTCTCAGAATGATTTGCAAAAATGTACATTGTAACTACCCAAAAAGCATATTTAGTTGTTAAAAGTATGTAGTTAAAACGCCTGGACATCATTTGTGAACCAATCTTTGACAAGGCACGTTCGCTTTAAACATTTTAGGTTAAGCATTATTTGGTGCGACTGTATTTACAATAAAAAATATCAATTGCCAATAAATTTACT
>JAHWXV010282247.1:0-13222 GCA_024586415.1 Phrixothrix hirtus | reverse complement strand
AGTTTTCGAAACGTTTAATTTTTATTAAAGTTACACAGTTTTAACCCAAAAATTGTTTTAATTATGAATAATAACTGTGAAAGTTTCCATAAATATTTAACTTGAAATTAGTTCAGAAATGGTTTAATAACAATAACCTAGTTTTAAATGTCGCTAAAACTAAAGCTATTTATTGCAATTTAAGTAATGTACAAAATACTACTCCAAATTATCCTATTATAATCAAAGACCAAAACATAGATTCCGTCAACGAAATTAGATTTCTTGGTCTAATTATAAACCGGTCGCTTAAATGGAATTCACATATGTCACTTACGGGGTAAATTAAGTTCAGCTTACTTAATACTATAAAAGTAATCTCTAAAGAGTTAAGTTTAAACACAACCATAACTGCATGTCATGCATACTTCGAGTCACTGATACAGTACGGTATTATTTTTTGGGGATTTACAAGTCAAGAAGATTTTGATACAATCTTTAAGATTCAAAAGAGGACAATTAGAGCTATTCTACGTAAAATTAGTTGTGACAGTTGTAAAGAATTATTCGTTGAATTAAAAATTCTTGCTTTAGCAAATCCCCTAATCATAAATATTTCCTTCTTCGTTCACGATAACCTATATTTCTACAGAACTATGAATATCCGTCCTATAAAATCCATAAGAAATATAAACAATGTGCCATTACAACAACCGCGTACCTCTACATTTCTAAATTCAAACATGTATAAGGCTGTTCAAAAATATAATCACATACCTATTAATATTAAGAATGAGGTCACACCCAAGAAACTTAGGATGTCGCTTAGGGATCTATTGCTAAAGCAACCATTCTATACGACACAAGAACTTTTAGATGCAGATCTCTAAATATCGACCTGTACCGATACAGAATGAGGCTTTATTCATACGTCACAATTATTGGCCAGTAACCGTGTACTATGTCTCGCTGCTTAAGTTTGTGACTCACTTCAAATTTTAAATTTTATTTTTACACTTAATATCGAATAATTAGTGTAACGAAATTGTTCTATTTGATGTTAATTTTAATACTTCATTTCTAAAATACTTATTGTGTGCTTATGTATAACTGTTTATGTTCGACGCCGTTTGGCATATTGAATAAATAAACTATTATTGATACTATTTGCAAATATGTCTTTGCCATTTCGTGATTGTTCTCTCAGATACTAAGATAGCTCTGATTCTTACTAACGCTCGAAGTATATGATGCAATCTGAAGATGGTATGGCGTATCTATGTAATAAGCGTGCTGGAAGTACGAAGGGTGCTGGTGGGAACACACATTCGAAATGCTTGTCATAAAGACCACCTAACAGCTTAAGCCTTTAAGCAATTAACTTATTGTTCCTCTTTTAATGGCTAACCTTTGGGCTTAAAGGTACCTATTTACATTTTCTTTAACAACTGCAAATGGCATTGCATGTTTTTATATCATTATTTAAAACTAAGAGCAATGATACACACCAACTTTGCATAACAATTTATTAAAGTATACTTGAATATCTGTATAACATGACTATCCGCAAATCATTCTTATCGCTTTACCTTTTATATCCAGTAAGACATCCGTCGAGTACTTTTATTTGAAACGTCTCAACACACGTTAATTTAGGTCATGCCATAACCGATTCCTCTCCTCTTAAAAACATTGAGAAACCAACAAATTTATAAATTCGTCTTATTTACAGATTTGTGAATTCTTTATCGAATGATGTTTCAACATTAGATATGTTCAGTTCCTTATCATTTTTAGGAGTTATTTGAGCGTTCATTATAAGTTCAGGAACTGTAATTGGAAATGAAGAGCAATTGATTTCACTATCAATAATTTTTGATCCTATTTTTTTGATTTGATCACTGTGTCATCTAATCACCTATTTATTGAACCTAATTTCAATTTATTCTTCTCTTAGTAATTTTTAGCGACAACACAGTGACCAGGTTGAAAATTATTTTGAATTTTGCGTATTGGTAACGTTAACTTAAATCTAGATACTCGTAATGTTCACTAGCGAAAAACTAACTCAGAAAGCTCTTTTGCCTGATTTAGTCATGGGTGATTCTATAATAGATTAAAATTTGTATGGGTACGTAATATATTTTCATAATAAATTGTATACAATTTGTTGGGAAAAAATGATATAGGATAATATACGAGGGCTATTTTTTTTGTAGGCCTGTTTGTAAATGAGAGTGAAAATGACATGCGATCGTCGCAGTGCGCTTACGCGTTTGCTCCCAGGATGCTTTGCACACGTTTATACGCCATTTTTAGCCGTATAATCTGTCTGTGTGCTAAGCTGTTGAAGTTTATAGTATTTTGTCTCACCCACCGACTGTAATATACGATCAATTCTGATGCGAATTGTGTGACCTTGATAAAGCTTCAGCGTATCTTACAAAACAAGCGAAGTGGTCTACTCTCTTCCAGTATGATTTTGCTGCATGACAAATAAAGGTCACATATTTCTGTACAAATACAAAGTCTAATCATTTCTTTTGGATAGGAACAACAGGATCACCCGCCTTAGAGTTTGGACTTTGCACCCAGTGATATTCACTTGTTTCGGTACTTGAAGTAGTTCCTTGGTGGTTAACGTGGTGGTTCAACGACGATTAAGAAGTGAAAACTGTAGTGGATTGGGTTTCCTCGCAGGCGGCAGATTTCTTTGACATTGGAATCCAAAAACTTGTTGAGCGGTACGATAAATGTTTGAATAAAAATGTAATTATGTAGAAAAGTAGATAAAAGTATGTAGAATATGGAAAAGATATATTGTAGTGATATTTACAGTATTTTTTTTCTTATCTAAGAACTGGCCCTACTATAAAAGTAACCCTAATACATGAATATTTCTAATAAATAAATATTAATAGATAAACAACCTTGCAAACTAAACAAGAAGAAAGTACAAAGTCTGGTTATGTAATTTAAAGTATTTCAAAGAATTTCATCGACTTGTAGGATAAATAATCATAAATAAGCCTTTTTAATTGTTTTCTAAATAATTTAGCTCACGGCGCATTTTATATCGTTTGCTAGTTTTTCAAATATTCTTGTATATAATATGAGTTTTTTATATATTTCGCTGTTTGGTTTCTATAGGATTAAGTTGTGCGGATTTCTGGATGTGTAATTATGAATATCATATCGTCTATCTCTGTATTGCTATTGCTTAAAAATAATTGTCACAACTTCTAGAATATATAACTTAGTTAAGGTGAATATTTTATATTTTGTAAATGATTCTCTGCAGCTTTCTCTTGATGTCTTGCCATACAGTATCCCGTTGGTCCGTTTTTGAATTTTAAATATCAATTATAAGCGATACCATACCGAAGATTAGACTAGACTAGTGCAAAGTATGTTTGTCGACGTGTGATTGAATTTGTTTCTTGTACGAGTATTTTTACTGTATAAATCGCAAAGACAAGTTTACTAGATACAATTGTTAAACGTTTATCCCGTTTCAGGTTTTCATCAAAAGTATTTCCCAGAAATTTTATATGCCTCACAAATGATATGCTTATATTATTAAGGGATACTCGCATTTGAAATTTTTTAATTTAATTACTCCATCTACCAGAATGCATAAGTTTCGTGTTCTGTAAGTTTAATGACAGTTTGTTACTACTGAACTCATTCATATTTAAACAGTATTTAACTTAGAGATACAACTACTAGTCTATGTTAAATTAGTATCATCCGCTGAAAGCTTTACGTTGCTCATGGTAATTGAAGGAAAGTCATTGATATATATCAACAATAATATAGCTCCCGGTATACTATCTTAGGATATTCCATTTTTTAGAGATTTTTGATCACATCCGACTTTAATATGCCCATATTTATTGTAGTATCTAACTTTAGCAAATTTTAGACGATTGCGAAGGTAAGACTGAAGCCACTGTGACGATTTACCTCTAAACCTCACCTTTTCCGATTCTTTTAGTAATATTTTGGTATTTACATAGTCGAAAGCCTTAGATAAATCGCAAATTTTGGTATACTAAATTTACTTTAGTAAAATTTAAACTTGCGTATATAAATGTCAAAAGATTTAGAATTGTATCATCAGTATTTCTGTTGTTTATAAATCCAAATGGCAGATATAATATTAGACTCCCTTACAAATTAATCATACGCTTGTTAACTATATGTATCATATGCAACTAAGTTTGGTCGCATTCTAATCCTATGGGATTAGTTTTTATAGTTTGTAAGAATTGCCTTGCCAAGGTCATTCCTTATTGAATGGTAGGGCGCAGAACATTTATGAATAAATTAATTTGCCTTTGGAAAATTTTTAAGTTTTAGATTTACAAATCGACTATCGTTACTGCTTACCATGGTTCGAGGAATACTACAAATTGTGAAATTTTTTAATTGTGGGATATGTTGTTATGTTTTTTAAATTATATACTGTTAGTCACTTTACGAAGGCATCTACCTAAGAACGGTCTAGCAACATATGCATGAAATGGGTTGAAAGCCTGAGTAGGAGTTTCCCAATGATGTTTGGAAAGTGGAAGATTTATTAAATTTTTGCAACATTATAAGCACTTTTTAAGATGTATTCTATATTCGAATCATCCTGGCCACCAGCAAATGCTGTGTGCTAGTCTTCTCGTTCTTGTACCACCGAAATGATCTAAATGTAAATCGTTATCTAAAATAACCGACACATTTGTTTTGTATAATGACTTACCCATTGAAGCGAAATGTAACATGTGGTACATACTTACGTTCAAGTTTTAGTGTCTCACATACATGTAAAAGAAACAAATGTTAATGTTAGGTATAGTTACTTAATATTTTATTATAAAATATACTCTCTAGATTCAGTTAGTGTACTTTATCCTATTTACTAAAGAACTATTCCCATAATCGCAAATACCATATATGCATTTTATATCTAAGTAAAATGCATATAGAGATATATTACCTTGTACTAGTGCAAAATGCATAAGCACTTTAGAATTTAATGTAACATTAGTGTAAGGTAATTTATACATAAATACATTAATAAATCATTACTTTCTGCGTTAACTGAAAACAAAACTCCTATGTAAAAAAACATTTGTTTTTTAAAAATAGGTTAATATTACATTTTGCACTTTCGGAACTAAAACACCACGCTTGGTCATTTGTCACTATGACTAAAGCGACACTTTTCTCAGAAGGTATTTAAATTTTGCATTAGTCTCGCAGAGAGTTAATAGTATATATCAAGAGACTAAAGTGCCTCTTTTATTCCCGACAGCGAAATGTATTTCTCGAACCATAGCGAGTAAAATATCGGCTCGAGGAATTAAAAATCACTTCAGTCTTTAGGTATATATATTATGTTTTGTACTTTTAAATCAAAAGAGTCACAGATAGTAACATTGCATGACTTTGGTACCGACAGTTCATTCGATCTATCAATTCATGCTTCGCGACAAATGTTATTTAAATTGTATTTTTGAGTAACTACAGTAACCCTTTCAGCAATATGTAATTTTAATTGGCTAATATTAGTTATTGCCCTGGTTTTCTTTGTTTAAGTGGGGTTATATTTATTTCAACTTCCTTAAGACCAAAACAATATTTTAATCCCTTGTAATTAAAATTGTCGGTCTTGTATCAGAAATAAGTGACTAAACGTGATGGAAGATTAAAATACTATTTACGCTTATTTTGAGAGTGATAGTTGGAAGGGTCGCCCGTCCAAGTTACTGGACACGTAAAACATTCCAGAGATTTCCTCAGATAACTCAGTTCAACACATTTTTTCAGGCAAACCGCTAAGTTCACATAAAAGGTTATCAGTGGCATAAAAACTATTAGCTTTAGAAAAACTGTTATGGCTTTTTCGAAAAAATCGCATAAAGCCTAAAAATCGGAACAATAAAGTGAAACTTCCGGCCATTCTTGCCGTCTCGTTGGCGGAAGATGGAAAACCCAAATACAATTTTTCTGTTTTATATGATGTTTAGTTTCTGAGACAGGCTGTTTACAATTAAGACTTTAAGTACTTCCGGCTACTCGACTTCCAAAAATTTATTAAACTCATGGCTTTGTTCACATCAAACGTAATTAAGTAAGTAAGAAGTATACTAGTTTAGACAATTCGTTAGAACCGATATCAAGCAAATCGAGAAGAACGGAAAATTCTGAAAACATTCAAAAATGACAAACATAAAGTGGTATTTTCGGTTAATAGATTTAGAACAAATTCTAGATTTTGCAACAAAGCTAGTCGTGACCTCAAATATAAATTGTCATATATATGGGACTTTCAGTTTCATAACTATTTTATTCAGAGTTAATGGTAAAATTCCTTCGAGTTACACGATTTATGGAAAATTTTCTGAGAAACTGTCTAATTTAAATGAAAGCGTACCAAATTATCCAAGAAATATAGTTAATTTCTAAAAAATCGTTTAAGTCAATTTCGAGAAAATCACGAAAAACCAAACAATGACGGGAGTAAAATGGCATTTTCGGTTAGCCGATTTTCGTAAAATTTTTACTGTCGCTAATGTGGATTGATATAAACACGATCGCCCTCACGCAGGCGCGCACACACGCGTGCACTCACGCACACACAAAACCGCTCTAACGCAAGCGCGCGCGCCCGCACGGACGCACACACCCGCGCATATTCGCCGGCACGCACGCGCCAACGAAGGCACGTACACACTCACGCACGTATCCACACATACGCGCACCTACACACGTACGTGTGCGCGCGCACGCCTACACGTGTGCAAACGCACGAGCACACTTACACACGCGCAAGCACAAAAACTCAGATAGAGAGAGAGAGAGAGATGGAGAAGGAGTAGGATCAATTTCTAGAAACAGGTTGGGCTTAGCGGGCCCGAAAACGTGCATTTCCACTAAAATTTCGACATCGAGAATTATGGACGAAAGAGTACTTCCTCTTTTACCTATATTTCAGGGTAAGAGAAAGTAATACTTAATCAATTCAAAGTATAAATGGCTTAAAGTGTTTCGATGGAGTTTGCAAATAAAATTTAACTAGCATTTTCGCTGAAGCATTCTCTGATAGATCGAATGGGCTGTCAATGTTAAAATCAAGCAATTTTACTTTCTTCGGCCATTTTGATTTCACATTTTTCAAAAATGTACAAAATTATGTATATACTTTAGGATAAAGTGTTTCTTAAACCCTTAAGCGATTATTTCTGTCGTTATCGCTCGGGAATTGAACCTACCTTTTCTTTCGGGATTAGAAGATTCATTTTGGTCCCTTGGTATATGATCTATTATTAGAAGCCAATGGACTAAAATTTTGCAAAGAGTTGATGGAGATAACTGGAAAATTATATTGGGTATGCGGAAATGTGTATGTTAGATTGCTAGAACACGAACCAATAGTTTCAACTGGTTCAGTCACTAATAATAAACGCACCAGAAACAAATTCTGAATCTACCGTAGCAAAGAAGATACTGATTCCAAGTAACTATCTATGCCATAATATATACAGTTATGAATACTTACGTTAAGATAAATAAAACAATATTTTGTATAAGCTTGTTTTAAAACTCTAAAATTTAGCTGATATATATTGTTTCTATTGTCATTAAATATGTATTAATTATGTTTGGTTAATACTGGTTGCAAAACTTTATTACTGTTTATTTTAAAACTGCAATAACTATCCTTAGACAATTAGTAGAAATACAAACGCCACAGTTATCAAACTGTACAGGTTGATATAGTAACTATATATTCTAATAAATCGATTCCTGTTGTAAGTGTATAGCTAATGTTTCCAGTACCTGCGTTTAGACCATTCTTTCGAAATATTTGTACAAAATATGTAGATATATATGCATTTTTAAACATCTTCACTATATATCCTAAAGCACTTCAATAATTGAAAACGCCTAGCTTCAAACTTTATTTACCTTTTACATATCTTGCAATAATTATTAAAAATGTTTGTAACCCTTTAAATATTTTTCTACAATCAAGAACATAAGTACATCAATTACAAATATTAATAAAGCATTTTTAAAGCACTTTAAGTTTGCATATTACATATTCTAACAAAACTAGCTAATTTTTGGATCTCTCCATTTATAACTCACTAATATTAGGATTATGTATATAAACTTATTTACTTACATATTTATTTCACGATTCACTAACAATTGAACGCTTATATCTCCATTTATATATAACAGCCCCTTAACAAGAAAAGATCCTTAGGGCAATTAAGCCAAGGGAATTTAATCTGCTATGCATACAGATAGGAGAAATTTCAGATCATTAAGGAATAGTAAGGAATAAAATTTGTCATTCTGATGTAACTAACTGTAATGCCATGACTCATAGTCGATATTGAAATTATTAAGATAGATATCGGTTATAGTAATGAGTTATTCGATATGACATCATTTATTTCAGCTCTAAGAATCCTTCTACGGTGTCCTATTAAAATGATCTAGCATGTTCTATAAAATTAGTGTTGCTCCTAATTTTATTACACTGCCCTTCATTAAGACTTTTAGGTCCCGTAATAGTGACCTTGGACTTTGCTCTTGCTATGGTTCTACATTTGTTTGCAAATGTCGGAATATGGGCCGCAATCGTTCCTTACAGTCCCATTTCTTGAAAAATTTGCGATCCACAGATTTCCTCGATGGTGGAGCTCGTCTTGGATTTCAGCTACAACAGGATCTTTATACCAGTGCTTTGAAACACTACTTCCAATATGTTACGTAACTAGTCCAATTTAAGCTATTCTAGACCGCAGCTGCGCTTTGGTACGACCAACAGGCTACCGGCCCCAGCACAAATTTGTAACCTTAAATCCCATAACTTTTTCTACAAGTCTGCATGACATGGGATAATGCTTTCTTCACAGGTTAGTATATGCTATGTATAACTTGGCGGCGACTGCGTAGTAAGTGATATCCCTTTCCAATTTCTTGCTCTTGCTGTTGTATTTCTTCACACTGCCGTACCTTGACTGCGACATCTTTAGCGAAACAATGGGCCAGGGGGCAATCCCCTAGAATATCGAATATATTTCTGTATTCCTCAGTAGTAACCCCACATAGAGCTTTATGGTGTCCCAAATAAGTTGACAAATTCGGTAGATGACTTTCCGTTGTTCCGGAGTCCTAATTTTTCTTATTAAACATGGTTTGCCCTATGTTCCCATTCTTTCTATTCCGGTTTTGCATTCTTTGCAACGAATGGGGTTAACCGATTCGTGTGAACAACTTTGAATATTCCTCTGGGAAATTTAGTTATTCCGTAGATTACATCGTTAATCTCTTTTATAACTTTACGCGCAACTTCCAAGATCGTAGCTATTTTGGTGATCGCCCTAGCCGTTGAGGCTGGCACAATCAAACCAGACCATTGGGATGTATTCTTCCTACTTTGGAACTTACATTGTAGTCAAATTTCATTCGATCACTGAAAATCTGGGTTTTATTGTGATCTCGTTCATAAATTGAGTTTACTTCCTTTCGAAGACTTCCAGCATATGCATTTCAAGCAATCTCCTTCTCTTATTGGTTGCTATAAAACTCCAAATCAAACGATAGTATAATTTCGCTCTATCTGAAGTCTCTCGTAGTTTCGTTTACAGGTGGTCAATGTGCCATCAGGAATAGATATAAGTACTGATCCCAATCCCGTTGATGGTCTAGGATTACTTTTGACAAGTATTTTCATGCTTTCCGCCATTCCACCTTACTGTACTGCAGAGTCATTGCTCTGATCTCGCACATTTTCAACACCTGGGAGAGATTTTTAAATTAGCCTAACTTAAAACTTGTTCCTTGGTTTGAGTGTACCTCCAAAGGAATTCGGTAATTGTTAAACAGTTCTTTATCCAAGGTTTCGACCACTGCAACTGCCTCTTGATTAGGTATAGCGTATGCTTTGATTCGTTTACTGAAATAATTCATTGCAACTAGGATGTATCTGGATGAAGATTTGAATACCATAAAAGGAAAGAAATTTCTTCGTTGAGGCAGGTTTCTATTTTTCAAGTCGGAAATAAAATTAAGTTAGTCTACAGGAATTTATATTTAAACGTTAATATTTCGGCTGGAAATTCAAGCCTTCATCGGGTAGCTACTACAATTAAACATTGAAGTAAGTCAAAAGTTCAGTTAAAGATAAAACACTTACATAAGTAGGGTAGAAAAGTTATAAGATTGGAAACTAATTTTCTTGGGAAACTTATAAATAAGTATTCTCACGTTATCACTAATAAATAGTGCATAAATCTCCTATACGTTGGAAACTTATATCTATACAACTATTTCATAAGAATATCAAAATGAAGTAAAAATTGGTACGTGTTTTTTAACAGTAACAATTATAAATTTAAAATTTATTTGGCAGAATCGTGCGTGCGTGTGTGTGTGTGGAAAGAAGAATGTCTAGAACATTAAGGAATAGTAAAGTATAAAAATAGTTATAATACTGGTATTATAAATTACAACTCTATGACTCTTGCTGACATTGACTTTGTTAAGTTAGATATCGGGTACAGTAATCGGTCGTTTGCGACTACATCATTTATTTCAGTTCTAAGAAACCTTCTACAGTGCTCCATGATATATACTAGAATGTTCTATAAAATTATGTTGTTTCTAATTTTGTTACAATATAGATTGATAAGCTTTATTTCCATTATGAATGACGGTACATTTATTTATTGGCACATTGGTAACATTTCTAATATATCATGAAGCTGTTGTCTATTTCGTTTGACAGCTGACAATCAAGTTTAATTAAATGCTTTATTACGTTGTGTATTGACGTAACCTGAATTTGGTCTTAGTATTGAAGTAGGAAAACCATTTCGAACTGTATTAATCTTTATCTATAAGTTCATGATAAACTGCCTTACAAATAACGTCCTCTAACCTTTACAGCTCCGTATCACCTAAAGAGAAATTAGCATAATCCTTTTACTTAAATAGTTACGTTAGACCTTATAACCTCAACAAATTGATATGATTAACGACTTTACTATATTTCGTAGGTCTTTGCTTTATACATTTATTAAAAATTTAAATAAATGAAATTTCGGGTTAACAATATTTTCATTCAAATCCAATGCACATAAATTTTAAAGAAAAAATTTGGTATTTACAACCCAATCGCTTACTTCTCAATACAATTCCGTTATGACAAGTTGCAAACAAGATTTACTACAACAGTATTGTTTTGCATTTATTTAAACGTTTATTATCAATATTTATGCTAAAATCTGTACTTAATGAAGTTATAGATTTTCTATTACCAAATAGTAGGAACTTGGTTTTATTGGTATTAAGCTGCAAGTTATGCTGTAGAGAAATTTTATTGATAGGGTTGAGATTATCGTTAATATTTGCAATAGCTTGTTCTTTTTCTGCAAATCAGAAATATTTACATAATTGCATATCACCTGCGTATGCCTGCATTTTAAAAACTTTTAACGAGGGCAAAATACTAGATGTGTAAATAATAAACAGAAGTGGACTAAATATAGACCCCTGCGGTATTCCTGAATGTACCGCAAACGAATTAGAATATTGATCATTAACTTTAATGGTAATATTTCTATTGTACAGGTAAGACCTGAATAGCTTAACAGCGGCATAGTCGAATCCGTAGAATTTAAGTTTGGCATAAGATTATGATTAACAGTATCAAACGTTCTTAAATAATCTAGGAGTATAAGAGCAGTAATCATTTTCTTGTCTATTGCACTAATTATCATCAGTGACAGTAGTTAATGAATCAACAATACTGTAACCTTTCCGAAAGCCCGATTGACATTCAGGTAGTATGTTAATATTATTTACGTAATCATAAATTTGTTGGTGTAAGATTTCTTCAAAGACTTTAGAAATGCAGGGTAGTATGCTAATTATTCTAAGATCCGAATAGGTAGTTGGGTGAGAAATTTTTGATATCGGAATACAGATAGCATCCTTCCATGTTGTAGGGAAACAGCTAACTGCTATACAGCAGTTAATTAGATGGGTAATATACTTATCAATGAATGGACTACAATATTTTAACATTTTCCTGCACTTATGGCATTCTATTTGAGACCAAAAAGAGTTTCATGTACTATTTCGATTGTTGTTAATGAGAGCTGAAAATGTACACTGTTCGAATAAGAATGGTTTTCATAATATTGACTCTGCAACTCATATTGATTATTTAGTATCTGACTAAAGGGTCTAAGATAAATTCCAATACCATTTGGACCAGCTAAGTTACTGGGAATGTACTGTTGTTTTGTAAAACGAACGTTCAAATCAAACAAGACTTTCCATGTTTTTCGCGAATTGCTCTCAACTGATATTGTGCTAAGGTATGCTCTTTTCTCACGTTGAATTGAAGAACGAGTAAAATTTCTCATTTCCTTGTATGGATTCCAATCTAAAAGTTTCTTCGTTCATTTATACTTATGAAGGGCATTATCGCGTTCTCACATAATAGCTTTTAGGGTATCAGTAAGCCAAGGAGCTTTTCTTTTAGTAACTCTAGCTCTCCTAATGGGCGAATGAGCATCAAAAGACATTCGAAATCCCACTCAGGTAGTTACTATTATCCAATAGGCGTCTTTCAAATTTAAAATTCTTATTTTCGTGTTTGAGTTGGCAAATGTTAACTTCCTGTTCTAATCGCGGTTTTTTCCTTTGCACTTCAAGGCTTCAACTGCGGTTGCTTTTTTTAATGGCTTCGGCAAATAGTGCTTCTATTTGGCGGCGTCTTTATTCCAAGGGTTTCTATGTTAATTGGTTCTTGCGTAATTCCATTTTACGTCCCAATGTTTTGAAGCTTTATTTTCTTAAACTTATTTTAATAGTCGTTCACGATTTGTTTATTACGGTACACTTTAAATCTTGTAAAATTATTTACTTTTATAGTCTGAGAATCTTAGTTTAAAATTTAAAATTACTGGTTGTTTTATATTACAGCAAATTATTTTAGAAGTTTAAATTAAATGGTATCTTCTTTAAATTTCTAATATTAGAGCAGTGCAATTGTTTAATTATTAATCACAGTATTCAATAAAGCACGGTTTAATTAATATTGTAAATAAAGTTAATCAAAATTAAAACAATTTTTTGGTTAAACTGTGTAACTTTAATAAAAATTAAACGTAGTTTTTCAAAATGTCTTATCTTAGTATACAACACCTTCCCATATAGG
>JAHWXV010282242.1:0-12984 GCA_024586415.1 Phrixothrix hirtus | reverse complement strand
TACTGTGCTCCTGGCTGTTTGTAATTAGTGGTTTGATATCCTTCTCATATAACCACATGGGTCCATTGAACCACGCATCTTCCCTTTGTAATTCGTCAGCTTTGACTGCGCGCGAGATAAGGTCCGCCGGGTTTTTTGCGGATGCTACACAATTTATATGTGATAAATGGGTTGAAGGGGTATTAAGGATTTGACAATTAAACTAAGTTTATCGTAAATAACAGCTATAAAATATAATACTTATAAACCCATAAAATTGTATTGTCTTTATAATATTTGCAACACTTTATAGATTTTTATTTACATAGTATGATTGAAGAAAGGTTATCTTTCAGAGATCTAAATTTTATTTAGAAACAATTATTGTAATGGCATTATTCTTATTAACATAAATTACTAAATAAGTGAAACTCTAGATAAGATTGTTATACAGAGCTAAATTATGTCAATTTTATATATTATTATACATTATAAATACGATTAATTCTGAATAAACATTTACGAGGGCCGTCCGGAAACTACTACCCGTTTGGGAATTAAAATAGAACTATTAAATATTAAAAACAATAAACGTTTTATTTGTAAAGTATATAGCTTAAAACTACTTTTCTACACAGTCGTGCAAATTTAAGTATTTGTCACAAAGTGTGGCGAGCTTTTGTACCCCAGCTTCATAGCCTCCGCCGCCAATTCATTGAGATAAGTTGTTACATCTTCTTTCAGTTCTTCATCATTTTGAAATTTCTAACCTGCTAAAAAGTTCTTAAGTTTGAAAAGATGAAAATTTGAAGAAGGCAAGTGAGGGGTATTGAATAGATAGTTGAAAGTTTTCATCTTTAACCGTTCGAAAAGTTGTGTTTTCCTAACCGCATTGTTGGAGGAGAAGACCCTGCTAGACAATAGACCTCGCCGTCAATTTGACGGTGAATATCATATGGTCGCACATTTCTTGCATTGAGAAATCTAATTATTGCCCTTACTTCACAAATTGCGGCATTATCTTATTTCATGAAAATTATTAATACTTAGAGAATCAATATAATCAATGACAGCGACGCGAAACTTTGCGCGCTGACAGAACACAAATAACTGCAAGTTTTAGCCCTTGACTAGCGACTGCTTTAAGGTAGAAACACACATAACCGGGACGTACCCGGACCGGAGCACAGCCGTCACACGACTGTATATCAAAATATAAAATAATGGAAGGAAATCAGATATCATTATTTTTAAACGATTTTTATGAAGTTTATAATATATTTTATTTAAATTTTATAAATCAGTACGGTTATTAATACTGTTAAAACACGCTTTCATCTGTAGGCCGTCCTCCGGTCCGGGTACGGCCCGGTAATTTGTGTTTCTACCTTTGGTCGACAGTTCTCCATACGTCACAAACGAGTACTAGTCTCCGGGCGACTCTCGTATCTAATTTAGTTTTTATTGGAATTTTATATAAGGCGTTGTAAAAAAGCGTTAAATATTTTAAGGACGGATACCAGCACTAAAAACTAGTCAAAAGGTCTTGTTGTTCGCTTAACGAACCGACACTCATACTTATTAGACCCACTGTATCAACTACCCATGGAATTATCCTTAAAGTCATGAAACTTATAGAAAACTCAATATCTTAGGTAGAATTTCGTTAGGTTCAGGAAATTGAACCCTAACCCTGGGAAACTGCCCAGAGCTGGTCAATCATATTTCCTACAAGGGGATCCTGGTGGATTCTAATTGTGGTTAGGCGTTTGTCAAAGCTATGGCTTGTTAGGATGTTAGTATAAGCTCGGATTTATTTCCTGTTTAATGGAAGTAAAAACAGGGTTTGTTTAGAGGTTGAACGTAAAATTAGAGCTCTAGCTTGTCTAAAGGTTTGTTCATTTCATCATTGTTTAAACTTGAAGAACACGTAGACCTCAATGATTGATTTAAAAGGAAGTCAGGTAGGTGATGTTGGGAGCAGCTATTTTCATTGCGGTACTCGCCTTAACCAACGCATATCATTTTGCAGTCTTAGAGAGCACGGGTCTGCAAATGAACCATTTTTGAGGTAGGAGCCCTTTAGAGGTTAAGAAAGGATTTAAGTTTTTATTTAATATTAAAGCAATGGCCCTATAAACATTTTTGAAATTTGGCACACTTGCATAGTTTTGACGCGAAATCTACTGCTAATAAGTATTTTTAAGTAATAAATTCGGAAAGGGTGATTTTCAAGAAGACGGAGGTTAACCTTACCGTTAACTCCTACCATTCCAAATTAAAATTTTTATTTTTTATATGGCTAACAATATACTAGAAAATCGCCCTTACATGTTTAAGCAAGGCTTTTATTAGAATAAAAACTTTTATAACTTTTATTTTTTGGGGATCAAAGAGGGTCTCAACCTAAATCTCTTAGACTTTTGTCTTTAGGGTTATTTAAAAACTTCAATATACCCGGTAACTGTGAATAATATTGCCGAATTGGAACAGCGAATTGGCGAAAGTTATCGAAGGATTCGAGCACATCCTGATTTTTTCGAACGGGCACAGGGTTCTTTTTTGAGAAGATCTAGATCTAGTATTGAAATGGAAGGAGGGTATATCGAACCACAAGAACTGTACAAAAAAAATAAAATCGCTTTTATCGCAAAACAGGTTTATTTGCAAACCCATGTCCACTAATGCTTTTAATCCTCGTTTTGCCAACGTCTGGTATAAACCTTAAGAAAATTTAAAGAAAAGATATATTTATACATTTCGGGAATTATAAAGCATTTTCGCCAGAGACTGCTAACAAGATTATACAAAAATGAGAAAGTTTGATAACAAATTGAAACAATTTATCACAACTTAGTTTGCTTTAGTTTCAAAAGTAATGTTGAAAATAGAAAAAGCTTATTAGATATATAAAATGTTACGTTAAATTTAGTTTTATTCATAATTTTATACACACAGATAAAACTGAACAGTAGGCTGCGCAATATTTAATTCATAAAGCAGTTATTTCGGTTTATTCTTAGTTTCAGATTTTACTATCGTCAAATGCGTTGTTTTATTTGAATCAAATTTTAACTTTATATTTTGTAAATTCGTATCGGATTTGGATGATATCCTTTACGTGCATTGCTTTAATTTTGTAGTAGGTTTTACTTTACTTTTGATTGTTGCATTCAATGCAGTGTTTTGCAATATAACTTGCAAAGCATTCACTAAAACCTGTCGAATTATTTTATCATTGACTCTTACATACTATATCGGGTTAAAATTGTCATCGCTAAACTATGGTATAAATTTAAGAATTTTCTTGTTAAATATTGTGGCGTACCGTCCAAAGACAGTTGCATGATTTAATAGTTAAATTCGTTAGACCTAAACATTAGTGAACATTACCCTAGTTTTGGTTAATTTCTTCTACCCTTCCTTTAATTATTACAATTAGGACAAATTCCAATCAAGATCAAAATTATAATCAAAATTTAGTTCGAGATAAAGTGAGTATAATTTAATTTAATTTAGATATTTACTGTTTTATAAATATCCTATTGATTTCAAATATCTTGTTCGCTACCAATTCCTTAAATAAATGCGTTGTGCTGTTTCTTTTTTTAAGTACAGATTGTGTTTCATCGAGATGCATTTGATTATTACCTTCACATTACAAAATGACTAGAAGCATGAATAAAAATTTTCAAAAAGATCTTTCCATAGAATTGCTTAAAATGTAAAAGAAAATGGAGTTTTAGCGAAAACAATCTGCGTCTGTGTGTTTGTTTATTCCTTCGACAAGTTTGAAAATATTCAAGGTATCGAATTGAGCTACTTAACAAAAAAAAGGCTTGGATTGTTTTTGAGTAAAATTCAGGCGAAGGGGAATGAAATTGGCAAACTAGGAAATTCAGCTATTCTGTACCAAAGATTAATTTACATTCTAGAAAAGATAGAAAGTTCATATAAACATATATCATAAAATGCTTTCTAGAAGAACTATTGATGCTCAAACGTGCAGAAACTCTGCCTTTTGCATGTTTCTTTTGTTGATAACATTAAAACTGGTTGAGACATATACTTCAAATTTGTACTCACTAATCCTTCAGAAAAAGAATAGTAGTAAAAAAGTAGTAGTAAAATTATATTTGTATGGTTAGAACAATAAAAGATGGAAAACAGTTAGTTACTTAATCAAATTACTACTTAAAATGCTTAACTTAATTTCATGGCTTCTAGATTGAATAAAATTTTGTTATTTTCAATTTACATTTAAATCGATTATTTTTGTCAGCTTTGTCTTCCTAATTTTCACAGTAATCGCATTTGTATAACGATCGATAGTTATTTCAGTTATTACACACACTCGGATTGATATCATAATGAAGGCAATTTTGTTGGTTTCCCGCAAATTTGTCAATATTAATATTATTAATTTTGCATTACCCAATTTTTGAGCAGAACCTGGGACGATAATTTATTTATCAAACAACTTTGTACGTTAGCAAGCGATTATATGTCTCTGTATTACAGATGTAATTTCGTAAATGAGAGTTGCTGTTTGGCAATTATAAAAATAGTTTCTAAAAATTCTTGAATATTTTAAAGAAAGAAACTTTAGAAATAAGTTTTTATTAAATGAAATACATGAACTATAATGTACTAACATATATAAGCAATAAAAAGTTTGTAAGAAATTTTACATTACAGTTGCTAACAACTTGATTTACTCCAACTGCTTCATCATTAATCATATTAAACCATTAAAATCTTAATTCTATTTTAATAAATGCGAATTTTCATTTTCGTGACGTGTATAAATTAATAAAATAAACTATGTCTTCACTGACGGAATAAATATATTTTCAGAAAATGTTTGGAAAAGAGAATAAGCAATTTAGTGCTGCATATATTATATGCTTCGGCTTATAATTTGTGATTATAATATAAATCTATAAAGCCAAATTCTGGTAAAAAATTAATATATTGTAAAAAACTACCTTGAACTTCAAAATCTAGTCTGCATAAAATTATAAACCATAAATTAATCAATATACACATTATAATTTTGCACAGAATACATATATTACGCTCAAGGACATTTTTTACATATGCTAATTTTTCCGATATCAAAAATGTTGTTCTTAATTTGACAATTTTATATATTTTATAAATTGATTAATTTGAAATACACAATCTTTTACCCATAAAACTATTTTGCTGCTTCACTATTTTTTTTGCAATTGTTTGCCTAAAGATGATCCTAATTATAATTGTGGTAAGAAGACGAAATATATAATATATAGATTGATCTTTCTATTTTTTCAAACACTTTATGGAAAATATTATAACGAAACTAACTAAATTACAGCTATTTATTTGCACCTATTTACTTAAGTATTTATTTGACAGAACACTAATAATAAACGTTTATTTTTCTACTTGTTTATGACAGCTACTTCACAAGACAACATTCTTAGCAAAAAGTACAACTAAAGGAATTTAAACGCTATTTGCATAGAAAGGGGATCCTAGAATAGTAAGGAATAAAATTCGTCATAATGCTGATGTAATAAATTTCAACGTCATGTTTCATTATTGTGACCT
Organism: Phrixothrix hirtus; assembly: GCA_024586415.1. Classification (NCBI taxonomy): domain Eukaryota; kingdom Metazoa; phylum Arthropoda; class Insecta; order Coleoptera; family Phengodidae; genus Phrixothrix; species Phrixothrix hirtus. Next base: position 7,410 of record JAHWXV010282242.1, on the reverse strand, counting down.
TCAATTTATTTAGATATTAATTACAGTAATGAGTCACTTATGATTACACATTTATCTTAGTTCTCTAAAATGCTCTAAAAAATTATTGTTATTTCTAATTTTGTTATTTTAAAATTTATTTATTTCGCTGATGAGGACGTAGTTTCTTCAGTAATCCGTATTCTAATTCTAATTTGAAAATAATTTTAAATTTAAAAGTTAACGGGTTACAATGAAGAACTTCTTAAGTTTATGTTTAGAGAAATAGAATACAAATGAAACCTAGTAATTGTTATAATTAATATACTCGCATAAAATACACTTATAGTTATGTACGTACAATGTTTCGTCCATGCTCCAATAAACCTATATTAATTGCCTACGAATGTCGGAATTGTACTGCGCAACGCCAATCTTTCATAACGGAACGCTGTACTTCATAAAACGTACGTATGTATATGTATAGTACAATACCTTAAAGCTTTTATTTTACGTTAAACGGGTAATGTGATCATAAGATATTAAAAGTGGCAGAGTAGTATTTCATAAATACTCAGATACATTCATATCGGACGTTAAAAATATTAGGGTAAGGCTTCTAATTCTTTCGCCTGCTTTTTGTACTCTTGCAAAAATCATGGGCTACAAGAATGAATTTAGAAATAAATAATATTTTACTAATATTTTAAGCCATATTCTTCAGGATGCTTTCCAACAATTGCTGTTTATATAAAATGGATTAAATATTTGAAGACGCAACTAAATTTGTATTTTTTAATAATCTTGAACATGTTTATTTTTTAATATAGAAGTTGCTTAATAATTTCGTAATTATGGGTAAAACGAGTTTCTCTCAGTTCATAAATCGTCATTCTATTATGGATATCAAGATAGAATATTTAGCTACAATACTTATTTAATTATAAAGGAAGGCAACCAAAAACGTAGTTTCATTCAAAAGTCATCTACGCTAAGCCCATGTGCACTTAGATTTGATCGTTGCGACAATTTCTAAGGTACATACAGGGTGTTTCAGATAATATGATATTCCGATTAAGAGATGAAAGCAGACTCTATAGATACCCTAATAAGCGTAAAATTAGAAGAAATACGAATATTAAAAATTCGTTTTTTTTAATAATGACGAGTCGACTATGCACATGCTTTCAAATATACAAATATCATCATGTAAGTATTTCCTACTAAATAAACATTTCCGTAGTGGATCAGAATTGTACGTGTTTATTTTAACTTTCGAAGCAGACGCATAGAAACAAGACTGTAAAATGATACACCTTTGCAAATGTCAGTGACCCATATCTTGATAAACGAAATTATGCCAATTTACGTTAGTTACTAGATGCATTTCGTTGTCTAACCAGTGTCTTAATAATAAAAACTAAATCGCAAATTGTGCCCATCTACACCGTGTTTAACTGATTGGTGCTTTTATGTTAATAAAACTGTGCACAGGCCTGTAATAATGAAGTACTTACAGAGGTATGATTCAATTAATATGAATTTAAAAACTATAAAATGTAGCTGAAATTTTTAAGACAATCTAATTGGCCATTTAGGTAATTAATTGTGCATCTGAAGAAAATGCTAGTGAAAACTGTTTTGAAAGTTTTAAATCGTAAGATAATGAATTATATTAAGTCTGATCAATAACATTGTTTTAAAGATATCAACTATTGCAATATTTCTCTAATATCACTTTTTTAAAATTGCTTTTTAAACAAAGTATAAAACAATGTTTGATTATTCTAAGTAGAATTGGGAAAATTATTGTGCCATTCCTCTGAATACTGTTACAAAACCAACTAGAAAAATCTAAAGCGTGTCAAAGTATTTATAGTATTTTTATTTTAAGTGTGAAGATGATGTCACGCAATTTCAGAAAGGAAAATCTATTTTCAGGTGTAAAATTAAAAAATGTCAATAAATAATTGCTTAAGCTGTCTTTACATTCAAACACATTTTCTTAGAACGATGCATGACGAAACTCTATTTTTATTATTATCAGTTATTAATAAATAACTTCTTCAAAATTGTTAAAAAAATTGAATACATCATTTCTAAATTCTTTCAATTGTGTGAAAGGGCAATCCCCTTATTGTGTTATTTATTGCAGTAAACAAATCGCAATGTGCCGGATATAGCTGTACAAGTATATGTTACTGTAAATTGATACTGTTAGAGGTCAGTTATAATTTTAAGGATGATTTAACAGTTTTAGTCTGAAGTCAACCATAGGCGGCTCATTGCACATAATTAGAAAAAAAGGCCTTTTTTGAATTCGTATTGCTGTTAATTTTACGTTTATTGGGGTGTCTGTAGGGTCTACTTACAGCCCATACAAAGAATGTTATATTATCTGAAACATCCTGTATTCATATATGACCTTATATTTGAAGGCTACCTTTACGGCGATTAATTAAAATTCATATGGATGATAATTAGTAAACTACTAAATATATTGTTTGATTTATAAATTGAAGTATTTTACGAAACTAGTATTAAGGTTTTGATGTAATTCATCTCTTTGGCTGTGCCTAATTAATAATTTGAACAGTGATGTTTGAGCAACCTATTTTAGGAAAATATGAGATCACGTCCGGAATGTCCCGAGCTAGTTGATGAAAATCTTATTTTCATTATGAGTCAGAAAGTATGAGTTACAATATGAAAACAAAATTCCTATGTAATGATAAAGTTGACAGAACGGAACACTGACACAAATTCTTTTCAGTCAAAATAACGTTGCCTATTTCTAAACCAAAAATTTTTCGGCATTAAACAAGAAACAAATATAAAATGTTACTCGTGGAGTCATTTCCTTAAGAACATTTTGCTTTGAAGTCAAGCCCAGAATTTATACTCTAATTATTAAACCAAGAAAATTGCCTGCTTTTATACGAAGGCTGTTCTCTCTTCTCTGAGTCTATTTAGCAACCAATGATATTGCGCAAAAGATTTCGTTTGAACTTCCAATATAGTTGTTTACAAATTTAATGACAGTGATAATTCACAAATATACTTGAAAATTTTTAAAGTACAAGTTTTAAATAATCTTGTGGACAAAAAATCATGGAGTTGAACAATGAGGCTTATTGAACTGTAATATTTTATAGACGTAGTTTAAGCTGTAAACAATGTTTTAAGCAAGTTGATCGAGTACTTGGTGAGAAATCGTGTTCATTATCTACAATAAAGCGGTGGTACGATGATTTACAACGTGGTGATGCACTTTAAAGGGCAGTTATCGAGCGCGCAAGCCAAAAACGGCCATTGCCAAAAAATATTGGTCTTGTATGAACATGATTGAAGAGGACCGACATGTTATATTAAGGAGTATCCAAACAGCTGTCAAGATTGGTGTGAAATCAATTAACACCATTCTACATAAGCATTTGAAAACACGCAAGCTTTGTTCCCATTGGATTCTTCACAATCTGATTCCCGCTAAAAATGCGATCACGTGAGAGGGTGCAGATCTACACCCGATCTCTTTGATAACTGATCATCCCATTTGATGTACAACATCCTTACGGGCGAAGAAAGTTGGGTATACTATTATGATCGTGGAAAAAGGCAACAGCCGACAATTTAGGTCTTTGAGAATGGGTCCGCTCCAACAACAGTTCTTCGTGAAAAAAACGGAAACCAAAAAATGGTCGCCACAGTTTTTGGAATTACTGGAATTGTTTGCACTATAGCACTAGAGGATGGCCGTACAGTTAGCGCTAAATAGTACATTACAGTTTGTTTGATTCAAGTTCCCCAAAATGTTCGCGAAAAGTATCGAACTTCTTGCACCAAGGTAATGCACGAACAATTGAGTATTTGAAATCCCAAAACATTGAAATAATGCGTCATTAACAATATAGTCCAGATCTCGCACCTACTCATTTCTTTTTAAACTCACGTGTAAATAATCAGTTACTGGGTTTAGATTTTATATCGGCCGAAGGCACGGTTGACATACTTACAGATGAAATTAAGAACCGGAAAGTTGGAAAAAATATTTCTAAGATTGGATTTCACCGATGGAAAAATGCATTCACTTTAAAATGTTATAAATAAAAATATATTATACTACTAAGCTCAACGGAAAGAGAACAATCCCAGTATTCAGTTGTTTCTCATCCCTAAACTACAATGATATTGGTGGGTTAACTTGGGGATGTGCACAACGTCCACGTTAGGAAACTGTCAGTTGGGAACTGTAAGTTACTTAATATAAATCAGGCAATTTTGTCAACTTAAGAAATGATCTTAAATTCTGAGCTTGACTTTACTAGATTTGATTTGAGGGGATATAAGTCTGGTATACACAGTATTAATAACAGATCGGTTAGAATTGAGGACAGTTGGCGCAGTAACAAATTGACAAGAAATAGAACGCAGTTTAATTCTTTCCCTAGCTCAAAATGGAAGCTTAATATTAATCCATAATAATTGTAAAGAATGACGTTTTACTGAATGAAAAAGTTCCTAAAATTTATTGCTTTCTTTAAAATGATCATTAAAATTGTTGGCTTTTGTTTCAATTTTGCTATATAGCTTCACCTATTCTATTTCGCTATTTATTTCTTAATATTGTACACTTCTGATCGGAATTAACGCACAACTTTTCGTTATCTTTTACAATAAAGTTGATAGTGCGTGTTTATTTTATCCAAAAATGTATGATAAAAGCAGCATTCCTAAGAAATTAAAGAAACGCTATATCTTACTATCTAAATAGTGACTTTGCGCATGAGCGGTTGTTCAGTGATCGTTGATTGCTTCGGTGCTTTAATATCAAATTTTGTTGTAGAAAGATACTTAGAGATAGGCCTCATAGTTAGGCTGAAACAAATACTGTAAAGGCAATTTTTTAAGCAATGCAATGCGTTTTCACAGAGAAGTTGGTTCATCACACAACTATTGGAAGAAGTGCCGGGCAACGAATAGAGACAATGTCAGACAGTAGAAAACCAGTACAGGATAGATGTAGCGTAACTGTTCTCTGACTATTAGCGCGCCAAGGAAAAGGACTTTAGCGAGCACTGAGCTGCAGAGGTTAGCCAAGAAAGTTAAAAAAATATGAGAAAATTTTAGAAATTACAATTGATGAATATCAACCCTGATAATACTTCTCTTCTCACCAGATGGCATCAAAGTACCGTTTTCTAACAAGATTAGAGAGAAGTTTACGAGGTTCACACTGACTTAGGAATGTTAGAAAATACAATCAAAGATTTGTAAAAACATGCATTTCGCCCATTGAGTCTGTGTGAGATGGCGCTTTTATGCTTTGGAAAACTATCGATTACGAATCCCGCACGGAATTATAACTAGGTATAGTGAACTTTGTGGTAGTATCTATTCATGCATGATATGTTTGATTGCACTGTATTGCTCTAACCACTTTAGGGAAGTAAATAACTGAAATATGGACTTGCACACAAGACATTAGAACCTTGAACCCACGATAATACTTATAATACAGCATTAAATACTATATTTGAGCTCAGGACTATCCTCCAGTCTCCCTCACAAGCTGGAGAAGGCCGTGAAGGATGGGTGATATTAGAATACCCTAGCAGTGGGATACGTAGCAAGCTTCAGATTGCATTCAGGTAAGAGACGATAACATCGGATTTCTTAATTCCAGTTTCAATTTTGGCGTATAAAAAGAAGTTTTGTGCCAAAAGTCATGTTTAGCCGATCATTTTCCACTTGCTCTTAAATAAAGAAAAGACTTGAAGAGAAATATTGCGTAAGTAAAATTAGCTGCATCTATCTATTAAACCCTTTCAGATATATCATATTTCTACCTAATTTTATCTTATTTTTCGGATATTACGTATGGGTACAGATCTTGCTATAGGTATAAGAAACAACAGATCAACATCGTTTTTCGAAATGTATCGTACTTTACTGTGAAGTTAATTAAACTTAACGAACAAGGTCTGTTTCCAGAACATAATATGCGCCTTATTGTGTAAGAGATTTATCAACATATTTGTTAGTGTTATAAATATAGGTACGAGGTACGCGCCATAAACTCTAAGCCTGACAGGTTTATGCAGGTTCGAGTGTATTCAAACACCATTGCGCCATAGTAGCGCATATTCGAATCATACACTATATATATTACGACTCAAAGAGTAGTAGTTTTTAGTAGCCAGCCACACAACGTAAGTGATGCATGAAACTCTCTCAGAAAACGAAAATTGAGCATCGTGCAGTCATTAAATTTTTAGCAAAATAAGCGTATACCCCTACCCACATTAAATGATATGTTTATGGTGATTTATCTTCATATTCGATTGCAAAAAAGTGGACAAAATTTTCCGTTTGAGTCAAGAATCCCTTGAAGATGATGAGCGCTCCGGTAGACCAACTAAAGTGATAACGCCTCAAAAAATTTCAATTACTGAAGAAATACTATTGGAAGATAGTCGTTTGAAGATGAAGGAATTCACAGTGATGTCTAACATTACTGAAACAAGTATTCGACGAATTCTCCGTGGGCATTGGGGTATGAATAGGGTTAGTGCAAAATAAGTTCCGCGTCTTCTTTCTGCTCTCCAACCTCGGAGTTGGGTAGAATGTCCGCGCTCGTTTTTAAACACGCGGTGTTGCAGTCAATCGCCACAGGAGATGAAATAATGGTTCTATTTTATTGTCCTCTATCCAAAAGGAAATCGATGGAATGACGCGATCCGATCACACCGTGCCGGAGAGGCGAAAGTATTTCAATCAACAAAAAGGCGATGGCCACAATATTTTGCGATTGTGAGGATAATTTACTCATTAGCTTTTGAAAAACGCAATACAATTGTCAACAGCACATGTTATGTATCTTTGTTGCGTACATTAAGGGGACTACGAATAGGGAGTAGGCAACCCATAATGCAATAATCAAGTATTATTAGTTTTTAAGAGTTCTAGTTAAAAATATAAAAATACTTCTATAGGGACCAGTGGAATAGTATTAGTCTATAAGAAATAGTTTTATCCGCATTTTTTATTTAATTATGGAAGCGTAATATTAAAAAAACGGTAATTGACGTTTTTTCAATATTATGTTTCCGCGATTAATTAAAAAATGTGGACAAAACTATTTTTTATAAATTAATACAATTCCACTGGTCCTTATAGAACGCTTTGTTAAAATTTTTAACTGCAACTCATAAAAACTAATAATACTTGATTATTGCATTATGGGTTGCCTAGCCTCTATCCATAGATCCCATAAAGGACAATATTCGTGCAAAACATTGGGGAAAATTAAGAAAAGGTGTTCGATTATTGCATGACAATGGACCCGTCCATACTGTTGATGTCATCAATTTAATACAATTAATGATCATCAACATATCTACGAATTTAATAAAATAAATGTATATAAGAATTGATAGATATAAATAAAGTAGT
>JAHWXV010282241.1:0-11728 GCA_024586415.1 Phrixothrix hirtus | reverse complement strand
TTTCTTACCCTATATGAAATATAAGTAAAAGAGAAAGTATTGTTTTCGACCAAAATTTTCGATGTCGAAATTTTAGTGGAAATACACGTTTTCGGGTCCCCTGAATACGAAAATCATATTTTTGGAAATTGGTTTATGTGTATGTGTGTGCGTGCGTGCGTGCTTGCGTGCGGGGGTGCTTGCATGCGCTTGCGCGCGCGTGCGTGCATGCGACCGCGCTTGCGCGCATGCGTGCGTGTGGGCACCTTGGCGTATTTGCGCGTGTGTGCGCGCGTGTGTGCGTGCGTGCGCGCGTGATTGTATGCGTGCGTGCGTGCGCGCGCGTGTGTGTGTCTGTGAACACCATAGCTGAAAAATCAGAGGCCCTATGTTTGAGTTTCTATCGATCGTCGAACGCGACCGCAACATTTTCACTAAAATCGGAAAACCGGAAGTGCCACTTTACTCTTGCCATTTTTTGGTTTTTTGAGATTTTTTCGAAATCGGTTCTAACGATTTTTTCAAAATCCATTGTATTTTTTAAGGATTTAAGACGATTTTGATACTCTATGCGGTTACTCAGAGAATTTTCCGTTAATCGAGTAACCGGAAGTACTTTCACTATTAACTCTGAATACATTAACTATGAAACTGAAAGCCCTAGATAAATGAAAATTTATATTTTAGGTCATAATTGCCTTTGTATGTAAAATCAAAAATTTGGTTAAAATCGAATAACCGGAAGTATCACTTTATTTGTGTCATTTTTAGATATTTTCCGAATTCTTCAATTTCGTGGTTTTCTTGAAATCGGCTCTAACGATTTGTTTTAAACTTAGTATATTTCTTAGCTACTTAATTTAGTTTTGTATTAAGCAAGGAATTTCTCTAATAAATTTTTGAAAATCGAGGAACTGGAAGTGTTTGGAGTATTAGTTGTGAACAATGTATCTCAAAAAGTAATTATTATATGAAAATCAAAAACTATATTTATGTTTTATATCTTCTGTGTATGAGATATCAAGATTTTAGTTAAAATCGAAAGACAGGAAGTGCCACTTTATTCTTGCGATTTTTAAGTTTTATGTGATTTTCTCGAAAACGTTTTTAACAATGTTTTTGAAACTTGCTACGGTTCTTATGTCCTTAAGATCCTTTTATGTCAACTTAGAGGTTTTCCTGAAAAAATGCCTCGAAGCGAGTAATCAGGGAAAATCTCTGGAGTTAAGCAGGGTTTTACGTGTCCAGTAACTTGCACGGGTGACTGTAAATAATATTTTAATTATTTGTTAACATTTGCATATTTGTATATTTATGTAAGTAAGGGAAAGTCGTGTGTTGTCTCACACCAGATTTTTTTAAAGGATTTTGTCAGATTATCTTTCAAATGTTTTTATCATGTTCAATATTTAAGAAAATTCAAAAATCCCATAAATAGACAACTATTAATATATTATATTCATAAATTTCAAAACACACATGGAGCTACTTTTCATTCTGTTAAACAGGTGCCAATAAAAACTTTATTTAATTCCGAATTTTATGTTTCATTCGCTTGTTTTAAACTATAAATTTGTTCTTTTAGTCGATATAATTTTTCACTTAAAGCCAAACCCTATGGGTGTAATATATAAATTTCTTCTTGTAAATCGCCTTGAAGAAAGGCTGTAACAGCATTGTCAATATCATAACACACAAACGATTTATTATACGAGGTGTGACTAGTCAATTCGGTGAATGGTTTAATATATCGGCATTAAATGCTTGAAAGGAGGTCATGCGCATGCGTAGGGATGTATGGGCATGCTGGACCTGTCCTGGGTTCGGGTTCGCCCGGCTCCTTGTATCGTAGTGCTGCAGTTATTTCAATAGAGTGTTCCGAACAGTGTACGTCGGAAAGCCTAGAGCAACGACACAACATTAAGTTCTGCTTCAAATTGGAAGTAGGAGATGAGTGTATGATTGGTTTTCACGCTTTCGCGCTGGAAAGGAATCGGTGGAAGACGAACTGCATTCGGGCCAGCCATCCATAAACAGGTCAACTGAAAACATTGAACGTGTGCGAGTGTTACTAGCAAAAGATCATCGATTGACTTTGCGATTAATAGTAGCAGAAGTGGGCATTAGCAAAGATACATTGGGAGCCATCATCCATAAAAATTTGGGTAAGCGCAGGATTTTTTCACGATTTATGCCACATATCTTAACAAACGAGCAAAAAGCAAGACGTTTTGAAACCAGTGGCGATTTCATCGCTATGTGTGACCGAGATTTGTCATTTCTAGGTTCAATTGTTACAGGGAATGAGCCTTGGTGTTACTAGTATGACTCTGAAACTAAAAGACAATCAATGGAATGGTGGTCACCTTCTTCTGTGCGACAAACAAAGAGCTGCATGAAAAAATCCAAGGTGAAGACCATGTTGATCTCATTTTTCGAAAAAGGGAATCGTCCATAAGGAATTCGTCCCTGCTGACCAAACAGTGAACGCCATATTCTACTTGGAGGTTCTCAAACGTTTGTTGCAGTGCATTCGGTGCGTTAGGCCACAGATGATTCAAACCGGAAAGTGGATGTTACTGCACGACAATGTCCTATCGCTTACGAGCATCATTGTACGCCAATCTTTTATTCAGCGTGGCGTGACGGTTTTGGAACATCTATCCTACTCTCCAGATCTTACTCGTGCTGACTTTTTTCTGCTCCCTCGTCGTAAGGAGACCTTGAAGGGATCACGGTTTGTGGACGTCAAGGAAGTTCAAGAACGTGTGACAGCACTTCTGAAAACGATTCCAAAACAAGAATTTTCCGACAGTTTCTAGAAGTTATAGGAACGTTGTCAAAAGTGTATTGTGTTTGGTGGCGACTACTTCGAAGGTCAAAAAAGGCATTTCCAATGTGAATTCTGTCTTTGTGTTTCTATTATACCATTCATCGAATTTATTAGATACACCTCGTATATCCTGTTGTTGAAACAATTTCAGCCCCAATTTAGTTTCTCTACAATCGTCTTCTATATCCTCTCTACCTTTCCAGTGTATTCTGGTGTAATTGGTGAAATAGTCTGATGTCAAATACGAATATGTTGTAACAAAGGAAATAATAATTCATTACAATATTCCCTAGCGTTATATTTGGGTAAAAATTTACTCTTTTGATTGGTTTGATTTTTTACATGGCTTTAAACCCTTCAAATTTATTTTTAACCGCGTGTTTTGATTTCAAATATTTAAGATTTTTCTAGAAAAATCAGATTTGCATCTTTGGGAACAAATCTTCATGCCTTCATTATATTGTAAAAGACAGTTCTTTGGAATATGACCATAAGAATTCTGTTTAAAATATTTTGGGCCTTTACCAGTGAATTTGTGTTTTTGTCTATAATTGTTCCCATAAAAACAATTTAACCCCTATCATGTGAATGCTCTAATTTGCAACAAGTTCGCCTTCATTTTATCTGAAGTGATAGAGTATATGAGCTTTCCATACCGGTTATCATAGGTTTATATTCATATAATAGAATCGAACAGTAAAACTTGAAGATTTTAAAAAGGGTCTATTATCATTACGCCGTTTATATAAAATAAAATTAAAAACTATTTACTCCTTCAGTTTTATAACATAGATCCTTTACCAATTATCCGTAATTTGAAAATTGTTTTTTTTAGTGAAGTTTTATGAAAAGTTTTACTGCACTAGCGTCGTTAAGTATGGCGAAGAAAATAAAAAGTCGTGGAAATATGTTGAATAGAGATTGAAGGAGGAAAGAAGGCAAACTTAAAGATTTATGCAATTTCCTTAATGAGAGATTCCTCTTAAATTTACAATGGATAAAGAACAAAATGATGAATTACATTTTCTAAATGTTTTAATTAAAACAGACGTCTTGAACCGTCTAATATCTGTAAAAAACGAAATATTTTCCAGTTCTTGAAATTTTAATTTATCTATTCCGTATATTATGATTAAAAGTATTTTAATAACATAATTCATTTTATTGAAGATGTTTTAATTATGAAACGGAATTATGTTGACCCTGATAACATACGTTTTACGATAAGATACAGAACTGACGTTTTTAAATATAGATATATTACTCTTTAACTCCTATTTTAATTTTTATTACAATTCATTTTATATGTTTGTTATAATTATACTAAATTATACATGCGGGAAACTGAACGATTATTAGAAATAGGAGTATGATAACACAAAAGACATGTTAATAACAGTCAATTCGAAATTATTAAATTAGTTTAGTCATGTTTGTTTTATTTATTTAGGCAACTCTTTTGCTAAGTTCTAAAATAATTACTTAAATTTAACATAACATTTATTTTTAGAATCCTTCATTGTGTTCACTTTGCATGTAAGATAAACAAAGAACGTCGCATTACAAAGCGAAGGACTTGCGTTTGGGTCAAAGCTTATCAGGAGGTCTCTTGTCTAAAGTTCCGCGATTCAGATGCCCCCATATGTGATATGGGGGCTCTTTATGTTATTCCCACACGTATCGCAAGTTACGAGCCAGCGGTAGGTACTTCAAATCCTATAGAGATAGACATAGCGTTTGTAACTTCCACACTGAGATTTTAATCAGATGAGCCACCACTCATTGTAAGGCTTGCAGAAGTCAATGTAGTCTTATCTGGTAAGCACGCTCTTGTTAACGAAATTCCGAAGAATGCAATAGCAGAATATACATAAAACAACAGGTGAATGAGCACCTGCATTGATAGTATCAATATAAAACGCCCTATATAAATATTCTCAAATAGTGCGTTCACTAAGTCGGAATTGCTAGAACCATGATAATCCTTGTTTATACAGTATTATACAGTAAATGTTGGGAATATAGCTTTGATAGCCAGAAATTTTAGTTAGAGAAATAACTACAGGGTGGATGCTATTCAATGGTTTGGTGCTCGTGGTAATGCCATTTTCAGAACCATGCGGATTCTCCAGCTGGTCTAAGTAACCATTATGTCAGGAGTAACAAATACAACCCGAATTTTCATACACTTTTTGGTAAATGCTCCTTCTTCTATTTTTTACAGCTTATAAATAGACGACTTTTAAATTCTGGTGGTGTACACGTCCTTAAGTCTTGCAGCTGTCAATAGCTATTTGATTTCTTACACGAAAGTTAAGCACCGCCCTATAAACTTGAAAGCAAGCAATGTTAGTAGTATCGCCAGCACTCATTAGGCTTTTAACTTTTTTTTACAGGTTATTGAGACTGAAATAGGCACATTCATGTATTGAGGTGATCTATCGGCGTAAGTAGAAACACCATTGAAAATCAGATTTGGTTTAACTATGCACTTGACATGCGATACATTAACACATTATAAGGGCCAAATTTACAATATTTGGTTAAATTTATTTGGTAAGTAATTACCATGTTACCATTGTAATTTAACTGGAGATTGTACAACCGACCCTAAGCCCGTTCAAAAATTAAGTTGTTGGTAGGTTCTGGTTAAAGGTTTTCTTAGTTGAAATTCTAACATTGTGTTTTGTAAAACTTAAACTTCAGTAAAGAGATGAAGAAAGATTTTCATATTGTTTGAAGAGTTGTACAACGAGCGCTACCTTACTTATCTATAACTATCTCGAGAGTAGTTTGTAATTATTGTACTAAGATGATAACAAGATTTAAGGTCACTTATTCTGATAACATCCATGGTTTTATGCTTAGGCAAGTATCGTAAATTTGCGTTTGGCAATACCTGTTAAGGTTTTTTTTCTTCAATGCCAATAATTATTTAGGTTCCTAATAGATATAGCAATTAGAAAATGTTTTGTTATCAGTTGCCCAAACTAAACTAATTCGTAGAACATATAAACCCTTCCTCTGGTCAGGGATGGTCATGAAATAGTGAAATTCGCGCATGTCATTTACTCCAAATGAAAATGAAATATTTCTGTAAACCAATAAATTTAATCTAGTTCATTTTACACATAATTATAAAAAAATCTCATACGGGTGTTAGTATTTCTTACTTATAAAATTCATTAAATGGTACATAGCTATGAATAAATATTTATAATTTGGCCAACGAACGACAAGTACATCCAATTCATTTAAATTTATTAACAGTCCATATAGTTTTATCGTAGTGAAATCAATTATATGCAAAATTAAACTTTCATTAACTATTCTGCGTAAACCAACCTTAACGGGACACAGATAACAAAATGTCACTTATCTGTCTGTCAGGCAGCTACTGATGCCTGTATTTTTTCTGCCGTTGGGAAATTATCAAATTCATTGAGGTATTCTTGATACGGAATCAAATGAACGTCTTCCAAAAAAAAATTATAAGGAATGTAATTAACTTTACAGGCCGAAGACTATAACCAGAAGAAACCATAAGCGCCTTTCTCAAAAAAATACAATCCTCGATCGATATTAACGATCGAAAATCCAACTAAACTAAGATAGGCTTTCCAAAGATTATTAAACGAATTAACGTAGCACAGCAACGCGTAATATTATTCTACAAAGTAGCTTTATGATTCTCCCATTAAATAGACATGAATAAAACTAGTGATGCATCACTCTTTCTTCCTTTTACCAAAAAAAATGGCGACAACCAGAATGTCTTGCTCGCAAAAATTCACGCCTGCGCAAGAAAAATTCAATGGATAGAATTTAACATAAAATGAGCATCACAACGCCCTCTTTATATGCAAAAATGGAGTTAAATAGTTCAAAATGTAAATTTTCATGGAATCATACAAAATTAAATCCGTGAATGTGAAATACGTTTTCTAGAGCTAAACTGTATTTGTATTCTCTGAAAATAATATAATAGGGACGGACTTAGAGAATTTAAAGAATTTAAAAATAGAATAATTAAGAATGTAGACCAGAAAGAATTTCTGAATAACAATAAAGGTAAACAAAAGGTAACAAAACCAAAGTGAAATGTACACTCATATGCAAAAATAAAAGGTACGAAATTTATTTCGTAACATACTGCCTTCCTTTATAAGGATTCCAAATGGGTACATAACGGAATAATTATTCTGCGACTTCCATTCATCCAGCAAAGCATTACTAATCATTGGATGGGTATAGGGGCCACCTTGTCTGTGCTACATTTGGTTGAGCATTTTGACATTTTAATGTTTTGTCTTGCAATGGGGAAAGTACTTAAAGGTGCTAGACAGTAAATGTTGCAAATAATTTCTGTTTGTAACTGGTTGGGATACTTTTCGTATGAAAATTGGTTCCTTATACAGAATTTATATATAGAGCAATTCAAAACTATGAAATAAAACCTGTCAACGGTCTTCGTTAATTTAGTTAAACAGTAGAATGGTTACGCCACTGGAATTTGAATGAATTTAAATGTACGTTTAATTAATTAATTGTATACGTAACTCTCAGTTATTCGCTTCAAAGCAGCCTCGTTTGATTCATTTACTTTAAAACAAATTATAGAAATTTCGTTAAATCTGAAAATATACTTATTTTGTGCCTTATTCTTTAAAATCTATTTTATGAAGTTAAAATAATTAATAAAAAGTCTTATCATGAATTAAATGCATTACAGAAGTCACACTTAGTTAAACTTAACTTCATCAATGCTATACTCGCATATTTAAAAAAAATCGGTAAAATATTGTAACAAGGGAATTCATAATTTCGCCAATTAACATAAACAGTTAAATTTCAACGAACACAAGGTTGCATTATTTTACAAACATTTTGTTTAATTTGAATTTGAACGCTAATATCTGAAATAATTACTGTTCCTGCATAAACGCGCGTTGCTTCCGAGAAAGCTGGAGAAATTAATAAGTCCTTGCGTAAAATAGCGATAAGGAATTTTTACATCATCTACGTTTCAATAGGGTATGTTGAAAGTCAAAGAAGGACTCCTGAACCACCCGTCCAATATAACGGACGTATATAACGTTTAATTCTTGGTTGATGAACTTAAAAACTTAAGATGGAATGTGATCTGCGAAAGAATTAGTAAATTAGCTTAGTGAAGGGTCCTTTTTCGATTCTAATTAAATAAATGTACGCACATCTCTAATTTGTAGTTTCATTAAAGAATTCGAGCAAACACCGATACAGGTGGATTATCATAGAGAGAATAGATGCTTAATTGGGAAACTATGCCCGTGCAGATAGTTGCTAAATGAAAAGGGAACATCAACGAAGGAACTTTTTACTTGTAGGGCATTGTGCCTAGTTTCGTACAATTTTATCCGTCGACCAACGCACCTGAGTTGTGGCTCACCACGTTATACCCGCTTCTGTTTATTTCTTAGACTTCGTCTATTTGATTTATAATCACTCCCCAACTGTCTGATCTGGTACTGGGAACTATTAATAATATAGTCATAAGAATTTTATTTTAATCCATTAACAGGGATATTTTTTTACATCGAGTAGTAACGAATGAACCACAACATTTGAAAAATTAAAATCGAAAATAAAAATAAACCAACTATTTACTCTATATCAGCCTGAAATTAAATTATGTCACTAAGGCTAAGTCTGAAGATTATCTACCCATTTAATTTGGGCGTGTTTCGAAATTCAACATAAGATGTAACCACTCAACAGTTATGTCATCTATATGATTGTGATGTACATCAGAAATTTAGGAACAATTTTGATGAATGTGTTGTGGTATTCATGCGCATTGTTTGTAATTCATAACCAAAAAATTGTAAAAGTCAAGCATAAATCAAATTTAGTCTTAAAAAACTTTACGCGGGAACAGTTGTTTTCTCCATCCATTAATCCATCAGAAAAACCAAGTTCAAAGTATGGTGGAAGTGATGCTGCATCAAGTTACTGCACCATTAATTTTGGAACGGTATGTTGGTATACATCATTGCAATATGTTGAATTTTGAAACATGATGGAATTGCGATTTCAACGTTGGCGCAACTGTTGAATTTCGAAACGCGCCCTTTGTGTCTAAAGCAATTAATTTTGGTTTCATTTACGAAAACGTTCGCTGCCAATGTAACTTCTAGATTAAAAACTATACTTTTTGAAATACTACAATTTTTTAATTATTATTGATATATCGGGTTGATTCAAAAAGTATTCCATCATCAATTCAAAATTTTGCTTTAGGTCCACTTCTTGGGGATTAATGATTCTTAAATGTCATAGTAACAAATATAGTGATTTAATTATATATAGGGCAAGTCAATAAAGACTACTTTTTGTCAATTAATTCGCGGCATTATGTGAATTATTTGACAATATCAACTGCATTGACATTAGCTTAATTAGTATCCCAAGCTATGCCACTTCCTGGGAATCCTGTTTCCGTTTTAGGTAAGACAAATTTCTGGCAGCTACAACTTAAATCAGTGGCGTCCACAAATCCTTGATTTTGTCTTACCCAGTACGATGATAGAACGCTATATTCACATTGAACCATGAACGCCTTCGCTGTTGCTAGCGTAGTAGCGTATGTGTACACCAGATTCTACGTTATCCGCGTCGTAACGCCATTTTAGTACGTGACAGGCCATTATAATTACAAAACTAAAGAATTATAGCGTAAAATAATGATTGAATAGCGCTACTTATAGCTTTGTAGAAGACAGCCCATCTCTTAGTTTTGATCCTGTTTATTCAATTTTCCACTATGCGTGCGTGCTGTAAGTTGTATCAGAAAATTTTTGAAAAAATACCATTGAATTGTATAAAACACAACTGGTACTTAAGGATGATCCAAAATATGAAATGAGCACATGGTTTGAAACTTAAGATGTATATTAATATACTAAATAACTAGGATGGTGTACTATCTTTCCGTACGAATGAGAATTTCAATGATTTTTACAACTACAGCTGCTAACTGCGCAAATACGATATTGCTTTTTAATTTTTGTTGGAAACCATTGTTATATCATGATGCTAAAACAAATTGTTTGCCTTAAGTTACATATAATTTAGACTCCAATTGATCACTTAATACAACGCATATGCCAAATTCGTCATTCTTTTGAATATCAAACTCATAGTAACCATAAAAAGGACCTGATTTAAGAGTTCGCTTTTTTTATTAAATTTGGCACAGTAACGTTAACCCTGTTTTCAGCTTGGGCAGGGAGGGTTTAACAACGGTGTTCAATGGGCTTACTTCATCCTGTACAGTCTTTTTCAGAAGCAACTTCAAATTAGGATCATTTTCTTTGTATTGTCTCATATTTCCGAGTTCTCAGTAGTCATCTTTAACAATGGCACAACTGTATAAATGTTCTCCAATTTTAATTCCAACCGATCGTCCCGACAAATCATCAAAATTTCGATAATTTCCTCTGCCCGATCTTCGATCTCCTGTAAAATACTTCTTATCTCCTAACAGTTGTTTTGAATCCACATTTGTTTTCTGTACTTCAAATTTATGATCCTCGTTAAAGTGGTATTTGCATTCTAATTATGGTCAAAACCGACTATTCTACACTCTTAACATCCTACTGGACTTCTACAGTCCGTACGCGAGTATGGCTTATAATATGTGTTTGCTTAACTCCTTAGAATTCCCAAATATGAACCAATGTACTTGCAAGATCCTTCCTGTGGGCTAATCCTAGTTCCTGCCATGTTTTGAAAGTTTGTAGTCCATTCGTAAGTGTTTGTGTTTCAAGTTGTTCGTTATACTTTTCTGGAGTCGTCAGATACGCTAATTTAACTAAACGTGCAATTTTAGTTTCCAATTATTTAGAGTTCTTTTAACTTTTTGAACTATATTCTTTAATTAAGTACAATAAAACTACTGCAAATGTTTATCTTCATAACGTAGTTCTAATCTCAAAAGAAATAGTTAATATTTTTTTATAGTACGTCTAGTACAGTATATAATCTGTACCAGACGTCTAAAGCATTCCCGTGTAGTTTATCTATAAAAGAAAATGTACTAACTGCCGTAAAAATGTTGGATACCTGAATATTTATATGGTTGATATATTCATAAAATTATGAAAAATTCGTCGAGGAAAACTTTCAAGTTCAAAATTTTGCAACGTAAGAATCTTTTGCTATATAAATTCTGCCAAAAAGTGATATCAACAGGTGCGTTTGACCTCAGTATAAATGCCCAGGACTAAAGACCTTCGAGACATCACAAATTCTCTTCAGCTTCACTGTCGTTATTGCAAAGACTTTTTATAGATCTTGAAAACAACAGTTTAAAATTGATTGAAAATAACAAAAATTATTATAGATTGAAGATAGTTACGAAGATTTATAAATTTTCTTTCTTCAATATGCCAAGATTGTGTTGAACAAGATATATATTATGAAAGGAGTCTTTTCTTGCGGATCATTGTATTTGATTTCTATTTTGGCCGTTCCTTCACCATTGCTGATACGTAGAATGGGTCGGATTTCAAAATATTTCACCTAATAAATCATATATTATAATTTTACTACTCGCTTCAACGGTCTGGCCATCTATGCCTTTGCCACACATATTTGGAATTCAGAAAAGCTGGTTGCTAACAAAAACTTTATGAAGATGAAGTATAATGAATTCTTATTTGAAGCGATCAATGTATAGTATACCATCAATCAATATTTCTGGCAATAGGCACCAACGATTGATTAATTCATTGGAAGACAAAATAAAAGTTCATTATATGCGACAACAAAAGAGAATTGTCAGAATAGGGACTGCTGTAAGAAGACAGACCAGATATCAGATATCATGCATACAAAGTATGTAAACCATTACGATTTAATCGGGAAACTATATAT
>JAHWXV010282224.1:0-14302 GCA_024586415.1 Phrixothrix hirtus | reverse complement strand
TATTTCGAAATATTGCGTCATGTTGTGCAAACGAATTGTTTAAAACACATGTAATTGTTATCCGTATTGATAAGATAGCAAACAAAGAGAACCGTCCGAATTGATGTTCGCGAAACAAAGAACGCAAACACAAAGTTAAGCATAAATAAGACGCTTTCACGAGCTGCAAATCAGTCTTCATATGAGACTTTGTACGTAAATGCTTTTTTGTAAAGTCAAGCTATTTTGTTATTAATTTTTAAAGCGAGACTGGCGCAACGTCCTCTGGACTCGTCTAGTATGTTAAAATCCTAATTGCCGTTCACACTATAAAACCGTTGGAAGACTCCTTATGCTAGCGATCTAAATACAGAAATTCTAGAACGACGCTCTAATTTTCGTTGCTCTCTAACGAAGATAAACCGAATTTAGAATAGTCTAACCTCGGGAACCCTCGTAACTGAGCATTCCTGGCGTTACCACCACCGAATGAAACTAAACCGCCTTTGGGTTGATTACAAACCAGTTGCTCTGTAACTGTTCGTGAACGACGCCGAGCTCCCTTCATCGTCGTTGTGCGTTGAGTTGTAGCGATAGCGGACGCACAGCTACGCTGTACCGAGATCATTCAGCATACGAAACAGACCGTCGTTTGCAGATGTATTGTTGAGTTTCGGTTTGCAAACGACGTTTTTTCATAACAGACGCTTAGAGCCGTGCTGTGTGGCAACCTTAGTTGCGAGTACACGCTAACGCCTCGCCTCCGACCGCTTCGGCATGAATTACGTCCCCGGCCGCCGTTGAAAGCGACGCGCTCATGCACTGACTTCAAAGTATACCGCCGATCCTTACATTCATAAATATCAGGAGAGCAGAACTTGACCGAGCCAATGAACATTGTGCTCTCCGCTTGTCTGAACGCCGCAGCAAATTCACATCACCGCGATCGTATGGGCTTCATGCAAATACTGTCTTAATATACGTATGTGAGTAATTGCAAACAATTTACTTTGTCTGCTATCAGAGATTTTAATTTTGATTTTAGTTTATGTTCTAATTACCAATTTATTTCTGTAAATAAATTATTATTGTTACACATCTTTTTAATCATGCCGACGACCGAAACGACCATTAATTAAAGTTTGTTTCATGGTCGAAGTTCGAGCGACGTCATTTGCACAAATGACGTCCACCGTAAACTAGTTATTTCACCGACATGCCGACCGATAGACCAATTGAGAGGAGAGCCTCCAAAACCGCCAAAAGCTTCGCTAAGAACCACCCCCGCACGACTGAGCTGTCACCGAGTAGAATGCAAATTCTTCATATTCGTCGTGTACTTTTCACTAAGGACTGAAACGTCACACTTTATTCACGGTTCTCCTTTAATGATTTATTTTCAATCATCTTGTATAAGTTTAAACATTGCAATGCCGTTAATTTTGAATTAAATTGTAATTTAATTACTTTAAGAGTTAAAAAGCTGTTGTAGCACACTTTATTAATACTGAATATATGAACGGCAATAATTTATGTAATCTTTTATTTAATAATAATTCTTCAGACGGCTGATTTTTGGAGTCAAGATGTATCACGTAACACATAAATAGCTCTAAGACATTAAGCGATCGATTAAGAAAATAATGTAATTAAATGACATATTAATTCGTCACTAAAAATATTAAGACAGCTGTGACTTCCCAGACCGATTTTGATATTCCCTTTTGTCGTCGATTTCATTTCATCAAAGCTTAAGGCCATTCCATTATTTGAACTGCTCAAGCAAGTGTGTTTTAAAAATTGTAACTATTTTAGTTGAGTGATTCGCATAGAACTTCGCTCATACAATGTTCAATCCACTGTTCTGTTACACCGACTTACAGATCCAAACAGGCGAGTGTTTGAATCGGTTCTAAGAACTGAGCGGCTCGGAAGCTGCTCATTATTATGTGCGACAAAAATGCCACAGTTGTAACCAACGATATCACAAAACATTTAGGTTTCGCGTATGGAGCCGCTCAATAGTTTAAACCGGGCATGTTGTAAAGGTACATTTTTTAGTTATGTGAATGACTCGCACCGACCTGCACTCGTATAATGATCAATCCTTGGCTCAGATACACTGACATACAGATTCAAACAGACTCACTTTTGAGCAGCACAAAAGCTGATAGTGTTTGACTCAATAAACGCACTCGTACTACGTTCATAACGTTCAACTTAAATGTGTACAAAAGCTAAAAAATCTACAACTTTCACTGTGCAATTAGCTGCCTTTATATTAATCAATTTCCACTCTGATTTATCTTTGTTGCAGTTTCCTAATAATTAACGGAACTGTAATGTTTTGAATTTTTCCAGACGTCACTAATTTTTGACGCTCTTTTCTTCTTTATTATGTGCCTGAACTTTTGAGATGCAAAAAAGTTTGCATTGAGCTATGTATATTTTGTGTAAGCTCTTAAAATATTACTGCGGCGAGTTGCTTGTTTAGTGCAAAATCATGTCTTTTTAATGTTTGAGTGTGCTGATCCGATTCTCAATATTTGATCTAGATGGCAGACAGTTGACTAAACCCTACATCAATTTTTATGAAAATCCGACAAAAATCGACTCATAAATATAAACGCGGTAATAGGATACTCCTTTAAAGAAGAGGAGACGTGTAAAGGACGCTTCGTTAGAAAAACTATAAGTCCAGAAGGGTAAGTTAAAGCAAAGGAGGCAAAGCAGAACGATACTTATGCAACAAAAAACCGATGGCGCAAGCTCATCCGCAGGAGTAGCGACGAGATGTTCGCAGAACCAAATATCGTTGGACTGAAATCGCTGCTCTATTATCAGAAAATTATTTGAAAGTCCTCAAGGTCGAGATACTGGCAATGGATATTAAAGTGCAGCCGCTCACTGGAACTGACCACAGTGATGCCTATTTAAAAGCTAAGAATATACCACATCACACGTAGAAGTTACCTCACGAGAAACCATTGAGGGTTAAAGAATATTTCTAGCTATTTGCATTAAGGTTCTAACTAATCTCAAACAGGTATTAATACATCGGAAAACTCATTTCGATTGTTAGCATTACCTTAGGAAATTAATAATTTATAACTCTTTATTTAAGTCAGAATTAAAGTAAGTCTATTATCTATGAGTTTATTTATACTATTTATCTTTAATACCGTGTAATTTCGGAACTAAAACAATTAACTATTTTCTACCTTAATTATATATATAAACATGTAATCGAGATATTGTAATTATGTAGTTTATATTCAAAACATTTACTTTAAATTCAGACTCTTATGCAACCCAAATTACAGAATGCATCTGCATAAATTATTCAACTAATTTTGGAAACTGGCGGGCGAATTTAGCCAATTTTTTCTTACTAAGTGGGTACTAAATTGTTGCAAATGACGAAAGGACACTGACTCATTCAGTGCAACAAGGTTTATATTAATTTTTAGTGAATTCGGCGATTTTTATCTATTACTGTGTTGAATATTAAATACAAGTAAATACTCGATTTTAATTTAATTCGCGGCTTTAAATTTTCGTAATAACGACTGTATTTTACAGACGGTGCCGTGTGTTGTTTATTGATCACAACTCCATTCGGCGTGGTACCTTTTATGTTCACAGCCTCTTGTTTTCTTTGTTATTTATGCAAACCCCAAGGGTTGTTCTGTTTGCTGTCTACGCGAGGAATTGTTTTGGTAAACCTTGGGGTGTCGCGTTAGCAATATCATGTCAAATATAATACGGTAGTTGTCTTGTTTTATGGCTAAGACTTCGGGATACGGAAATTCCCTTGGCGCTCTTAACTCTAACTACTATGGTCATTTCGCCATGTTTACTAGAATTTTGCCGAATCTGGAAGAATTTCACCGCCAGTAGGAATTTTTAATGTGTCAAACATTGACACGCGACCTGTTTTTTTCTTATCCGAAAAGAACGCAAGTTTTAAAATTTTTCTCCGCTGAAAAATTTACCGACCTCGATCGGGTTTGAACCATGTCCCTTGAATGTAGACGCAAATATACTAATTGTTATACCAATTGGGGCCAGCCATACTGTAGTATTTGCAATTTCGGTACAACAACATATTCCTCCTTTTACTAAGTGGATAATCGGAATTCACGATTGTCGTCTTTTGTTAAGGTATATGACTTCGTAGGCTTGACCGCATATGAAGTGTTTAAATTCGGTCTTGGGGCCTCACTTGTACCCAATTCTATCGACAATGATGCTTTACGTATAGAATTGGGCGCTGTTAATATGTGCTATACCAAATTGTTAATTACAAATTTACGACTTTTTAAACAATGATTACTAAAAATAAGTAAATGTACTGCATAGAATCATTCAATCACTTATTAAGATTACTCGCGGTCATTTCAACAACTTGTTAGAAGATAAACATTAATTTCCGTATTTGAGAAAATACAGTCTCGGCCGAATTCGACCCTAATCTTTAAAGCTTCAAAACAAATATGCGAATCGCTAAGCCAAGTTCCCAGTAAATATTTAATGGAATGCGTCGCGAAATTTAAAGTATATCAAATGTACAAATTGAATTTTAAGGAAATTTATTTCCGGTGATGTTTGGTAACCAATCAAAATTGGTGGTGATAAATAGCCAACATTAGATATCTTTATTATCAGTTAAAATTTCCTGCAAACATAATTTAAGCACTTACATATGTTTATAATTAATTTCTCTTGTAAACCGTATACGGCTAACTTCATTCACAATTATGGACACGTAAATAATAAGTGGAACAATCCATTTCCGTTTCTAATTGGTATAACGATTTTATAGCTCAGCTAGATATTAATTACGAAAGTTTTATAGCGCTCAAATATAATAAAAATTCTTAGGGCTAAATGGTTTGTCAAATAAAAAATGAAATTTCTGTTAATTAAGTAATCAAGTACAAATCACCGGTATGTATTTGCAAAGAAAGTCCACATTTACTTCATTTTGCCAGGGCAACCCACACAGGTGACAGGTTTTGTAATATGTATATTAAATAACTTATTCTGCACTAGATGTTGGCCTTGCTTTCAAAAGACCCAAGGATGCATTAAGAAGATATCGAAAGAAGAACTGTATCTGTTTGCTGTTTAATTTCCTGTTTACCCTTTTTAGTCGTTAGCAGTTTTTATACAAACACATAATTTTATTCTTTGTTAAAAAAAATCTATCGCTTGTTAGCGCCATCTTTTGACGCCATTTTACACTATCAGTTAAATGTCGAGGACGCTTGAAATATTTCTAGTTATTTAACCGGAGATACTTTTTTAAAATGATTTATGTGGTATTCAGAACGGAATATTTTGATAAATTTATGATGGGAAGTGGGGGAGTCATTTCTGTTTTGTAACTGTCCTCCCGTTCACGTTAAAAATTATTACAAATATTTTAAATCCATTTCGTCTCCTTTTATTGAAGCTTATTTATAGTTTTAAAGTATAACAACGTCCATTATATCTAAAATTTCTTCAAAATGGATAGAATTACATAACCATCTTTAATATTTTCTGTAGCCCATCGTTTGCAAAGTTTTTTAGGTTAGGGATTTCTGGTTCAGGAATTTTATATTTTTGATTTTTTCAAATGTTTTTTTACTTAATAATTAATTATTTTCTATTTTAGTATATTTAGATTTCTGATTTACCACTTTTAATGTTTTATCTTAATTTGTCAATTAACAGTTGTATGTTTTAGTGACCTTGAGAACTGGAAAAAGCTATTATAAACTTAATTTTTTTTATTTCAAATTTTTAGTATACAGTTTTTTTTCTTAAGGGACCATGCCAATATTTCTGATATAAACGTCATTAAAAGTGGACTTCTAAGGTGAGATATATTTTCAAAAAGGATAACTGAACAATAAGATGAATTCTGGTCATTTTTCGGTAAAGTTATGGAGGAAACATTGGACCTGTTTCACCCTATACGGAACCCTCAGTGAATGATTTAAAAAAATAGAGTTACTTCAAAATAAGCGTAATAATTCGTTATATTGTATCGAACACGGTGTTCTACAACGCCATTTCAGATTAGTTGTGCCAAATTTACGACTGACTTAGTGTTTGGAAACTCAATGAAGTCAATATCAGAAGTCTGAAACTAGTTTGCCGTCCAAATATGTCTCTGATTAATATTTCCTTCATCTGTTCGAGCCGTCATCATACTAAAGCAGAAATCTTTTCTCAGCTTTTAGCAACCCACTTTCGATGGTTTATTCACAGAAATTCTACAAATGCGTTAGTATTCAAAATAATGGACAAGGCGTGAGAGACAAAACAAAGGGCAAATTTACAACTTTGAGCGAAATATCTAGTGTAACTCAGTGGCGTAGGTTAGTACTGGATGTCGAAGCGTTGCTAAACGATGGCAAAGTTTGTTTAAAATCGGCCAAAACGAAAAAGCCTTAATGGAATGAAATCGATGACAAAAGAGAATCAGAAATCGACCTAGGAATTCATAGCTCTCGTAATATTTTTAATAACAAATTGATATAACATTTTAGGATAATAAATAACCTTACTTTTCCTAGTTAATGGCGCAACGTCCGAGATCTCATTAAAGCGTCAACACCGCAGGTTTTAATATTAACTTATGTATATTTGTTGTTACATGGAATACCTTTACTAGAAAAATCAGACGTTTAAAACATTATTAACAATTTCATATTCATATATTCAAAATTATGGACGTTGCAACTCTTAAACTTACACAAGACGTTGTAAAATAGATCACTAAATGGGAATCGTAAAGAAAGAAACTGCAAATTCAATTAATATAAGAATTAGGCTCATTTACAATTCTTTATAATTGAAAAATGTTTCTATTAACAATATTTTTAGAACATATTAATATGCAAATGGAATTATTAATGTAATTTTATCGAACCTCAAATGTAAAATGCTTTGTTTAATAATACTAACATTTCCTAAAGTTCTTCCGGTTGTTTACTAATATAACAATCCAGCTAATTTTTAAACAACTTTTAACGCGTGTCTCTTGATATGATAAATTACCTGAATATATAGTATATTAAAATATATTTGCTGAGTAGTAGTTATTAGCTGAAATTATTGTACCTAAAGATCTCCAATTAATAAAGACGTTTTCATATCCAAAAAGCTTGATTTTTACAAAGCGGATCCAAAACAAAAATTCTTTGAAGTATGTTAATCAATGGGTCGAACTCTAATTTACTTCACCCTTGAATCTTTTAATCTCTAACAGCCGGCGTTAGCTGCCAAATAATGTTTCTTCATACAACGACCTATGCTCTCTTTCTTTAATACCTAGCCAAAATCCTATCTGAAAAGCAATCTTGATAGAATTCTTGTAATCTGTCAATATAATTATGGAATACCTCCCACGCGTTAGAATGCAACAAATTAATATTTGTATTACATCACTACAAATAACTTCCATCTTGTAAATTCTTGTTTTTATTTTATCACTATCATTAATAGTGAAATTTGTTTCTATTAAGTATATATTGTGGCAAATAGAGCCCCTTACATAAGGATAAAGACATGTATTTCAAAGAAAATTGTATATAAGATTAAAAATATGTAAAATAATTTGAAAGCATTAATATAGGAAGATCATGTAATTATTAAAAGAACCATTTCCCAAAAGAAAAACAATAAATTAATGAAAATAACAAGTTACGAACAATCATCGGAATCAAAATTTAGAATATCAAATCAAATTTCAATTCAACAATTGTATATAAATGTTAGTTTAAGCAGGGTTTAAAATACTATATTAGTAAACCCATGCAGATAAAATATCTCAACGTTTGCATTAACTAATGATAATAATTTAAATAAATATGAAAATTTGAGGTTAATGTTAAAAACCTTCTAACTGAAGGGATAAAATTAATTAATGCATATGTTAAAAATTATAGAATTATGTAAATAAAGATTACATTATGGACACTTAAACAATATAACAAAATAACAACGTAATTTAAAAACAAAGTGTGTGAAGTTTTAAATGTATCATACGTTCGAGAAACTTAATTTGCTGCAAAATAATTATGGAAACAGTGATCACCAGGAGCTGTAGAATATTATAGGAGTGTTTTCTATCCATTTCAGTGAAATGTTGCACAAAATGTTGAAAATATTAAGAATATTTATCATGCTTACAAACCATGTTGGTGTTTTACAAATTGGACACCAAAGATTTCAAAAAATTGTAAAAGTATTCATTGAGGCTTTGCAGGAAGAATCTGGCATTAATTTTATACAATATGCCCTTAAAGTCCACTTTAACCACGTATTAAAGAAGTTATGTCCGTTTAAAGTTTGGCAAATGTTTAAAATATTGCAAAGTCGACAGTTTCATCTAAGATTCTGGTTGAATCTTCACTAACAGTTAGTTGCATTTTCACCATTATAAGTGCAGGACTTGCAGCTTATTATAAGTAATAATTACATTGATTAAAGTTGATCAAAGTACGACGGTGTAACCTGAAATAAGTTCGGGTTAATAAACAAAGAATTTAAATAAAGTAAAGTTTGATTTTACTTTAAAGAATATAAAGAAGAATTAAGAAGAAGAAGAAGAATAATTAAAGTTTAAAATATTACATAAAGAAAATTTTACCTGTTTTTAATTTACAAAAATTTTGTGCCAGGTAAGAAAATAATTTTAAACCATTTAAACAAAGTCTTAGTTGATTTTGGAATTCAACATCATTATTGCAACTAAAATTAAGGAAGAAATTTATAATTAATTTCATCAACATTATTTCGAAATACTTGCATTTCTATAATAGAAGTACACGACCACCATCTTGTAAAATAAAACATAAAGTTATAAACAACAATTAATTATTTTCAAAGGATTTGGATAATTTTTCAACGACAGCACTTAACAATCAAGAAGTGTTTACGATTGTTAAAGTCAAGTTTTTATAAACAATTTTAAATTAAATTTTAGCATTTCTTTCAACAAGACCGAAGATCAAAACACCACTGTAACCACTACGAGTGGAGGGGTCTTCAACAACTTAAGCAATACAAAAGAACATAGAAGTACCCGAAGCATAGGGTGTAAATTCACAAGACTACATTAAAGTTAGTGAACTATAATTGTAAAAGTGACGGACTACAATACAACAGTAAAGCATCATTTAACAATTTAAACTAAAACATTTTAAAACAAGTTGAAGTTATAGACCAAATTTCTTTGATTATTAAAATAAGTTAATTTTAATTTGAAGCATTGATAAAATATTTGAATTTGTTTTGATTTTAAAATTTAGTTTTGAAATTTTAAGAAAGATTTCTTTCATTGTTTATTATAAAATTGACTGATTAACTAAAGTACTCAACGAACATAAATTGCATTGATATTCATTTTAGAAATTTGTTTTTTTATTACGATTGAATTTGAAGTTAAATTTAATGTTGTTGTTTTATAAATTTGATTTTTAATTAAAAGATTATGTAGAGTTATTATTTTTCTTTCAGAGATTGAAAGTTGTTTTTTTTTAGTTTTTATTTGTGTTATTGATTTAATCTTTTGATTTTATTATTGATATTGAGTTTGATATGAGGTAACGACATTCAGCTTATAGCAAAGTGTAAGGTGGATTGCAGCATATCCAGGATAGGTAGGCAATTTGTTCATTTCTAGGTGTACGGAAGCTCGTGTAGTATAGGCAACCTAATATACAACGAAATATAAAGTGTATTTAATATCTTGAAACTTAGATAGCTGTTCGAATTAAGATTTATCACATATTTGGCCCGAAAATGTGGCGCTTCTAATTTAATAAAAGCAAATACAAATCAATTTTAATATAGTGGGAGTTTAGTCGTTTAAACTAAGATTTAAGAGTTTAACATAGATAAAACTTTGGGAACGCAATAGTTAAACAAGATTTAATATCGAGCAGAAAGGATTAATTAAAAATTCCAATTGTTTTGGCAAGCTAACGTTTCAGAACTAGTTTGTTTTTTCTTCAAAGCGAGATATAAATTATAAACATCAATTTGGAAAACTAAAAATGATTTGTACATGTTGTACATCGTACTTGGGACTTGGATCCATATACCCCGACAAGGCTAACTCAAAATGTATACTCATCGCGTTGCACGCCTGGTATAACTAAGTTACTCGGTTCTAAGTAAGCTTGTCAGGAGATCGATTACGTTTAAGAGCCCAGTTCGTGCGGCCCTACATCACAAGGGTCGTCAGAATGTTCATACGATAGGAACGCTTCACGACTGTTCCCACAGCCTCTACATACTTCGTCGTTTAGTATAAACTCTGACAGTTAAAAATTTTTAGAATACTAGTGTTTTAGATGCCTCCATGCTAAATTGTACGTAGATAGCGGGTTTTTCTATTCAGCAAGTTGCTACAATTTTTGAATTTATTTTGTACGCTGCATCGAGGGAATCTGCAACTGTTCACAATAAAATGACAACTGCTTCTCAATTCTTTCGATGTGCAAATGTGGAAATAGGTAACGAATTATATCTAATGGAAGTTTTGAATCGTTTATACCATTACTCCCTATCAATTTTGTGATATATTACTTAATAAATTATTAGGAGAAAACCCTTGAATCTAATTCATTTATCCACACATGATCGTTAACACATCTCGAAATATTCTTCTATAATTAGTTTATGATGCAACTTTGACGTCTTAGGGTGCCTCTGACATGACGCCACTTCAAAACAATACGAACCAAATATTTAGTCTTAATTAAAAGCGTTATTCTAAGTGCCTAACAAAATCGCCGGTAAAAGACGCACAGAATACGCTAATGAAAATAAATAAAAGTAAGCGATATAAGTGCAATCATTAAGAAATAAGCAATCTAGAAAAAGCTATAGGTAAAGTGCTTCTTAGTGCGCGAATAATTAATAAAATCTGAAAATAAATTTGCCCAAAACTTTTAAAAGCATTAAACAAGCGCAAAAATACCGCCAAGTCCGCACTACAAAACCGAGCTCAATATATAATACCAGCAACACGATAACATAAGGTAACGTTTTTTTGTGTCAGCATTAGGTTACCTATCCTAGTTAAGTAACGTGTCCATCTGCGGTAGCGCTGTTACTACAAGCTTTATTACGTCAACTTGCGGTGAAATATTTCTGGCATCCCCGAAGATATTTTAATTATAATTTTTTTTTGTACGAAGGATAAAAACATTAAGATCTCAGCGCCGGCGCTTATAACTTCTAATGTCAAGATTGTTGTGTATATAACGACTTTTGATGTCGAAGTTGTATGGCCAAATAGAACCCAATTTGAGACCCAGAATTGACCCTTACAACGCTTCACAACATAAATCTGAGCAACGATTTTTAGTGTTGGACTTGCTTGGAAGTACGCCTCAAATACTAAAGATCGACGAATTAGTTCTTACGAAAATACGCAACCGTTAAACATTGATTGATTTAAATAAGTTCCTTTAAACAGAATTGGCAAATTGTTAATTAAACATTCACGACAGATCGTTACATTTTCATCAGATTCGTTATCATAAAAAAAATAATTTTTTGTGTTTGCCTGGCATCAATAATTTTTTGGCCATCTTTAGGGGCCCGAAAATAATCACTTTCCAGCTTAGGACAGAAAACGTGAATGTGGTATTTCATTGACTGATAAATTTATTGTTGCATGGCAACCACATAATAAGCGCATAACAACTTGATCATTATGTTTATAAATGATGACTTTTTAAAACGAATACCGAATATTATAATATTTATTTACATCAAGACTTATGATACAAATAACTATTACTTAACGCCTATAAATAAAAGTTAAACTTTGTTGCCTAAAAATAAATTTTTATTTTTCTAAGATAAAAAACCGCAGTAAAATAAATAATCGCAAATATTATTTAAAGCTAGTCTTCGTACACAATTTCATCGAATGTCATTATCGCCTTTTATTTAAAATTGTAATCACATGCCACCAATTCCAGAACTACTAAAACAGAACCGCATAGTAAAGTTTAATTACTAATCAACACTCGAACGTCACTGACCAGAAACGTCCGCTCTACCCAATCCGAAACAAACCACGTTTTGAAACTGTAACAAGTCTAATTCGTACACTATGTATTTTAAGTTTTAATCTAATGATGTTCAAGAACATTATAGCTCTTGATGTCATCTGTAATGGCGCACTGTGCATCCAATGTGAAAGCAACTGCAACGCTGCGTAATTGCTATATACAAAATACAAGTACATTTGTTACAGTCGTGTAACCGTTGCGAGATGACTCTTTTAATGGATTGTGTTTTGAAGATATTCTATGTAAAAACTCTGTTTATGTTATTATGAATAAAAAGCTATTGAAACTTTTGAACGGTTATTTTAATACAATAATATTTTCGTAAGTTTTATCTCGGAAACAAGTCTGAGAATTTCGACGCAATGAGGTGGAAAGTAGTTGGGACTTTAAGAAAGCTCATTAATTTCAAGTCCTGGCTTGCAGGGGCCAGTTTACATCGCGTGTTCTTCTTGAATTGGCCTTTTCACTATCTTGTTCAAACCTTTATACTTCAGATTTGATGCTATTGCAGTTTCATAGTCGAGCACGTTCTCAACATATGTCTGTAGCGCGTTGAATTCCCAGTTGGTGAATCTCCTCGAATCCTAAAAAATACGGTCCTGTGATTTCATAAGGCGACGTTGCAGATCTAACGATAATCTTGGGGCTGTGTAATGGCGGCTGGTGTTTTAATTGAGGATTCTGCAATTCACATGACTACTGATGTAGAAGTGAACTTCATAATTAATCCAGGCCTTTTCCAATGTTTGAAAATTATCTATCAACGTAGACTTCTTCGAACTTGAACATGTTGAATTTGTAGGCCTCGAAAAGATTCCATGGACTGTTGATCTGTGAGACACAAGATTGGCTTGCGCTTGAAATCTTCCACCGTTGTGAATCAATTAAAGTGTAAACTTTATCAACCAAAATAACTGCGACGTTTACATCGAACTATATGATTCATAAAATACGCATACGCAAAAAGTGACTTGTTGTTACTACATTTCCCAACACTCTTTTGCTTTCAGTGCGTATCTCAATTATGATCTTTTTTAAGTTATCGTGAATGAAAAATCAAGTGCATACAGACAAAATTAGCATAGACGTGTTCAAAGATTTGTTGTAATCAGCACATGTGAAAATTTGATTAATTCTAGCAACCTCTTTATACCATATCGTGGAAGTTAAAAATTTACACGTTCCGCGAAATTAAGTAGTTTGCCTAAACAGAAATTCTATCACAACTTGAAACTTGAAAATATTTATTACGTATACAGCGAACTAGTTAGCAATGTATGAAGTCGTAAATTGTTTACTTGAGAGCAAATAAAATTCATCGGCTAATTCAAATTTGGTGGCATCTAAAATTGACTGTCAGGACAAGAAGATAAAAACATGCGTGAATTGCTCACATTATAAGTGAAGACTTCATACAAATTCAAACACATGAATTCACTATAATTTGATAATTATACAAGCTGAGGTTGAGTTGATAGAGAGAACAAAAACTCACTTCGCTTCTTTTCTTTGATATAACATTGTCTGTATAATGTATTTTAGATGTACAAGAAACGTAGGCAAAAGTTCGTTGAACTTAATATGCTTAGCAACTGTATTCTTAGAAACTTTTGCTATGTTATCAAGATTGAATCTCTATCCGTTACTAATTTAAAAAAGCCATATACAATCGTAGAACTAACTACTGCCAAGGGTAGATTCCATAACGAATTCTTGTTTAAAATAATATTTTGTTACAATGTGCCTATTTTTATTTGCAAAAATAGTTTAAAACAGAGTTTATTTACAAAACGGAATTTACGATGTCAAAGTGACGGGAAAATTTAATTAATGCAATCGCATCCTTAACTAATTTCAACAGCAAAATGGTTTAAAATCTAAACTTGCGATTACACCCGATAATTGATAACTTATTTTAACTTTATAATTCTGAAATACAAATATGAAATATATGTATACCGTTAGTACAGTTAGCTGTACGTTTTTTACTTTCTCTTACCTATATGAAATATAGAATAGAGAAAGTATTGTTTTCGTCCAAAATTTTGGATGTCAAAATTTTAGTGGAAATATACGTTTTGAGGCTCCCTGAGTCCAAAAAACATGTTTTTAAAAATTGGTCTGTCTGTGTGTGAAAACTAAAAGTCGTAAATAATCGAAATTTTATATTTGAGTTTGTATCCATCCTGGCACGCGACTGCAACAATTTCACTAAAATCCAATAACCGGAAGTG
>JAHWXV010282213.1:0-10777 GCA_024586415.1 Phrixothrix hirtus | reverse complement strand
TTGTTCGTGATACAATCGGCTTTTCACCCGGCCGAATTAATTTCAAAATTCGTGCCATTGCTATTAGGAGGAATCTACTTATTTATTTCATATATATATGGGAGATTTTTTATACAAATTAGTGTGAGCGGTAGGTAGACGGAATACCTTACTTTTTCGGGTTTCTGGATGCGTAACGGAAAAACTTAACAAGTTTAGCATTAGTGGCATATCAACTTTACCACGTGTGACGTTTCAATTCGTAATGAAAGGTGCACGGGGAAAACAAAGAATTTAAATTCTACTCGGTGATAGCTCAGTCGTGAGGGGACGGGTCTCGGTGATGTTCTTGATAGCTTGGGAGGCTCTCACTTTGTCTGGTTTCACGGTTTGTTTACCTGTAAAATAATTATTTACGAACTTCGGTACAATTTAATTCATGATCATTTCGGTTTTCGGCGATATTAAAAAGAAAGGTAACAGTAATAATTTATTTACAAAATTAAACGGAAATTGTAACACAAATCAAATCAAAATTGTAATAGTTCAAAAATGAAAATTAAAATAAATATAGTTTTCTAACAGCAGACAAAAGTAGATTATTTACAATTATTTACGTATGCATGGAAAGTCAGCTTTTGCATGATATTTATACGGCTGTTAACATTTGAAATCGTCGCGGCGTTGAAGCGAATAGTCGGCGTACGTGTTCTGTCTCGGTCAAGTCTGCGTTCCTGATATTTCTGAATGTAAGAGTCGGCAGTATGCTTTGAGATATGAACACGGGTGCGTCGCTCTTCGCGGTTGCCGTGTACGTAATTTATACAGGGGACGGATATCTGGTTCGGGGCGTTAGCGTATACTCGCGATCTTCCTTGCCACTCAGTATCGCTAAACATCACGACGTTTGCAGATCGATACCTAGCAACTCATCTGCAAATGACGGGATGTTTCATATGACGGATGATTTCGGTACAGCGTAGTTGTGCGTCTGCTATCGATGCAACTCAATGCACACCGACGATGACGAACGCTTGGCGTCGGTCACAAATAGCTACATATCAGCTTGTTTGTGTTTGACCCAAAGGAGATTTTGTTGCGGGTTCGGCGGCGGTACCATCAGGAACACTCAGTTACGAGGATTCCTGACTTTATAATGTTCTACACTCGGTAGATCTTTGTTACAGAGCAACAAAAAAATAGAACTTCGTTCTAGAATCTATAAGGTGACACAGAATAACGGGAATTTTTAAACAATACACAAAAACCAAGAGTGGGAAGAAAATCATTTTATTTATAGTAATTGAAAAATTAAAACTTGCTATTTAAGAAACTTTTGGAATGCGTAGTGGCAGCCGTAAGCAGGTGGCAGCCTTGCGGGACAGTGACTGTGAGCTAGTAAACATTCGGCCATTTCAGTAAACATGGATCAGTGGAACGGGTAACAGCGTGCGTTAGCTATAAAAATGTTTTATAGAAATGATGATAGTGTGAAAGTTGCGCAGAGTGAGTTTCGACGTTTTTACAACTTAGAACGTCATGATGCCGTTCCGTCAAAACACGCGATAAAAAGTTGGATTAATAATTTTGAAGAGACTGGATCTGCTTTAAAAAAGAAACCAACAGGACGACCAAAAAGTACTCGTACTGCACAGAACATTGATGTTGTACGCGGGTCTGTCATACGGAGGCCGTGGCGTTCTATACGTAAGCAAGCAGCTCCGATTCAAATGTCCCGGGAGAGTGTTCGCAAAATTCTTCAATTAGATTTAAAATTTTATCCATATAAGCTGCAGATAGTGCAACAACTGAAGAAAAATGATTACCAGCTGCGATTACAATTCTGTCAACAAATGATAACAAAGATAAACAATGACGATGAATTTCTAAGCAAGTTGTGAATGTCATATGAAGCCCATTTTCATCTCATAGGTTACGTTAATAAACAGAACTACCGATACTGGGCAGATACAAATCCTAAAGAAGTTCATGAGCGCCCTTTACACACTATCAAGGTCACAGTATGGTGTGCTGTTTCATTACATGGGATCATCGGACCTTATTTTTTGAAATGGACGGGGGATCACAGTAACTGTCAATGCGAATCGTTACGTGGAGATGTTACAATCTTTAGTTACACCTGAATTGAACAATTTCGCACACGTTCAAGAAACCTGGTTTCAACATGATGGTGCGACATCACACACTGCACGGCAATCAATGGAAGCTGTACGAGTATTGTTCGGTAATCATGTGATCTCAAGATTCGGTAACGTTTCCTGGCCGCGCAGATCGTCAGATTTGTCCGTTTGGGACTATTTTTTGTGGGGATATCTTTAAAGTAAAGCATTCACGACTCGATCAAGAACTGTAGATGAGTTAAAACAGAGAATTCGGGATCAAATTCACGGTATCCCAGCTGAGATGTTGCAGCGGTCAGTCAGGAATCTCAACCACAGATTTCAAGAATGCATTCGTACAGGAGGACGCCATATAAAGGACGTAATTTCTAAAAAATAATAAATTCCATTAATGTTTCTTAAATGGCAAGTTTTAATGCTTCAATTACTATAAAGAAAATGATTTTCTTCCATCATTCTTGGTTTTTGTGTTTAAAAATTCCCGTTATTCTGTGTCACCCTGTATATATGTAGATCTTTAGCACACGGCACTTTTTAACAGTTTGTTAATATGAACGGTATTCAGGATTTTAGCAAGCTTGGCGAGTCCAAAGACCTCGCGTCATCATCGTTGTAAAATTTAATAACAACATAGCTTGACTTTACAGAAAAGCTTTTACGGTTTATGCACGAGGTAGTGTCCCGTATTGAATCTCATACTGATTTTCAACTTGCGAAAGCGCCTTATTTATACTTAAATTCATATTCGCGTTCTTTATTTAGCGAACATGGATTTCGACGATTTTCTTTGTCTGCTATTTTATTAATTTGGATAACAAATATATATGCTTTAACCAACTCGTTTGCAAAACGTGACGCAATAGTATTTAATTAGTTTTTACTAATTAATTAATATTTAAATCATAATAGATTGTTGGTTATGGTAATTATTATTAATTATCAAAACAATCTTGATTAATTTTGGACGGTAAACGGTAATTTATACGTCAGGTTGTGCAATCTTTATTAATTAACTTGTTTTATAACAGCTTTTAATTAAGCAATTTTTCATTTGCAATATAAACTAAATTATACACTCGCGCATGGTATTTAACACATTCTTAAAGTTACTTCTGTCTTTAATTAAGTCTTAATAATTACACTTCCGGAATTAGTAATATAGCGAAAGCGCGTAGAATTCTCGGAATTCCATTAGATCGGGTTTCACGTTATTACTATGTTTCCGCAGGAAACGTTACGCATGCAACAAATTATATAAGAAAATTAGACTGGTCCTAACTCTCCTGCTTTCTAATGATAGAAAGTTAGCACTAGCTAGCAGTTGCATGTGGTCATAATTCCTATCAGGATATGCCCCATGCATCTTCAAATATACAAATTTTAAGAATCTTCTTTGTATCTTTTCAAAGAGTGATTTATGTGATTCATAAATAGGGCGATCTTTTATTAGGGCTACAACATAATCTATCTATAAGTGAAAAAAGACCATGATTAGCTCTATGAGGTTTCTCATCAAAAATTGTTATATTTTTGGGGTACATTCAAGTGTATCAAACTAATTAATTCAGCACAGTCAACAATGCAATTTATAATTTTATAAAGCATAATGAAATCATAATACTTTTGACTCTAAAGATCTCAGATTTAATAGATTTAAAATATCTGCATAATTAACATTGACACCTTCTATTGCTAGTTTTTGAACTTTTCTAACTCATCAATATAACAAATATAACGTGAGGACCAAATCACAGATCCACATTCTAATATATGTCTTACTATGCAGCAATAAACATTTCTTAAACAATTTATATCATCAAACTCAATTAAGTATCTTCTAACAAAACCTAACAATGGGAGCTCCTTACTGGTAATATGATTAATATTGTAACAAAAATTAGAAACAATAAAGACTTAATGGAACATTCTGGAACAATTTGGCACTTTCCTTATATTAAAACAGATGATGTGATCTCAAATGACTCATTGTAGTAACTGATATCTATCAATTTAGTTAGATCAGCAATGAGTCATGGCATTGCAATTTATTGCATCATTATTATGACTAATATTCTGAACTCTTCCTTATATCTTCTAGATCTTTTTCCTATCTATATAAATAGCAGATTAAATTCCCTTAGTTTTAGATTTTATTAGAATCTTGTTCTGATAGTTACTGATTTACATAAATAGAAATATAAAAGTTTGCTATTAGCGTATTTTGAAATAAATATTTAAATAAATAAGTGCATATAAATAATCCTAATCTTAAGTGAATATAAATAAACATTTTAAAACAATTAACTAGTTTCGTTACATCGGTATCAGGTGTCAGATTAGTTTTTAAAAGTTGAACTCACTATTATTTATTAAAAGCTAGTGTTAATTATTTTTTGTATGCCAGTGACAAGAAGCGTCGAAAAACAAAATATGGAGGCGTTAATGGAAACGTTGCAAAAGGTGCAGGATAAAATGTATTCCAATCAAAAAGAAATGAAATCCAATCAAACTAAATTACAAAAAAATATTATATCCATAAATTCAAACCAAAATAAATTGCACAAAGAAATTACAAACAAATTGAATGAGGAAATGTTATCCATTAATGCAAATCAAAATAAATTACAAAATGAAATTAAATCAGGACAAAATACATTAAAAGAAGAGATTACATGCAAATTATAAGAGGAAATGGAATTCAATCAAAATAAATCACAAAATGAAATTAAGTCAAGGCAAAATGTATTGAAAGAGGAAGTTCGAAACAAATTAAAAGAGGAAATGTTATTGATTAATGCAAATCAAAATAAACTACAGGAAGAAATTAATCAAGCTAAAATAAATAGAAGATGTCAACAGAGGAGATAATCAAGAAGTGTGATGAACTACATCAAAAGTTTATCCTCCTCACTGTAAATAACGAAGTTAGCATGCCTAAGAAGGAAGTGTCGCTAGTTCCTCATGAACAATTAATCGAAGCAAATGCACAAAAAGTTGAACACTTACCTGATGTTGGCAATGGCATTCCAAGCATTAGAAAACAGGTTACAGCACCCACGTATTATGGAAAGATATCTTGGACTAATTTTCATAAACAATTCGTGGCAGCCGCATCAGCAAATGGATGGGTCATTGAAGAAAAGGCAACTGCCTTAATAGTGGCCATACGTAGGATGCTTTAAACATTCTACAAACAATACCGGAGGATCTACAGAATAACTATGATTACCTTGTTTCACGATTAGAAATGCGATATGGAGATTAGCATACCCAACGGCTCCAGAGAGTTTTATTGAACAAATTGGAGTGCAAACATTTGTCGATGATCTCAGGGATTCTGGAACACAACAGGCACTTAGATTAGCATGTCCATGTGGCCTTGCTAGTGCATTAGCTCATGCACTAGAATTTGAAGCGACCAAACAAGCGTCGAAGGACCATGTTCGTGTGAGAGCCATTGGGGAAGATAAAACGAATGCTGAGATTTTAGAAGAAACAGGGTTAAGACTAATAGGAGCCCAAAAACCAACAGAACGTAAACTTCGATGCTGGAAGTGTGGTAAATGGGGACATATACAGATAAAATGCCAAGAGGCTATGGCTAGTTCCGCTGATAACACAAAGCACCAGGAAAACTAGAAAAGATCGATGTGATGGGACGAATATCGATCTCTGCTAGCCATGTCCCGGAAGTCACCATCTAAGTGGCATCGTTAAAACATATACCGGATAGTCATTACATTAATGGAACAATTGCAGGGAAGAATTGCAAAATGCTGCTGGACACAGGAGCAACAAAGACAATAGTAAAACCGAACGTTGTTGGTAATGGAAGATTATTTACGTCACAGCTGCGATTACGTACAGCTACAGGAAACCGTGCAACCGTTTATGGAGAAATTATTGCAGATATTGAGATCGGCTGTAGAAAGTTAACGCATCGCGTGCTAGTAGCTGATATTGAGGAACCTATTATATTGGGTATGGATACAATGTCTGAGTTTGGCTTTGCGTTAAACTTAAAGAATCATATCAAACGAGTTGATGATGAAAAGTACCCATTAATAAACGAGATGACCATGCAATAAAAATAATCCTAACCGAAGAAGTGGCATTACCGCCAAGCAGCGAAACTATAGTTATGGCCAACCAGATGGAGGCTTCCGGGTAGGACGTATAGAAATTTTAGAAACCAGCAGCGTAAATATTAGTAGTGGTATTCTGGCTGTAAGAGTGTTGATCGAGGCTAAGGAAACAACACCTGTTCTTCAGAATAACTTCGATTACCTTGTTTCACGATTGGAAATGCGATATGGGGATAAACATCTGCAACAGGTCTACTGCGCCCAGTTAAGAAATCGTGCACAAAAGCTTGGAAAGAACCCCAGGGATTTGAAACTAAAATTGCGAGGCTAGTAAGATTAGCATACCCAACGGCTCCAGAAAGTTTTATCGAACAAATTTGAATGCAAATATTTATACTTCGGAATTCTGATACACAACAGGCACTTAGATTAACACGTTCGCGTGGCCTTGCTAGTGCATTGGCTCATGCATTGGAATTTGAAGCGACCAAACAAACATCGAAGGGTCATGTTCGTGT
This sequence comes from Phrixothrix hirtus, assembly GCA_024586415.1. NCBI lineage: Eukaryota > Metazoa > Arthropoda > Insecta > Coleoptera > Phengodidae > Phrixothrix > Phrixothrix hirtus. Next base: position 4,054 of record JAHWXV010282213.1, on the reverse strand, counting down.
GCGAATCATTGAGGAAAATAAAACTAATGCTGAGACTTTAGAAGAAACAGCGATAAGAATAATTGGCGCCTACAAACCAACAGGACGTAAACTATGAAGCTGGAAATGCGGTAAATGGGGACATATACAGAAAAATTGTCGTGAGGCTATGACCAGTCCCACCGATAACACAAAGCACCAGGAAAACTAGAAAGGATCGATGTGAATGGCTGGATATCGATCTCTGCTAGCCATGTCCTGGAAGTCACCATCCACGTGGCAATAGTCTTTACATTAATGAACAATCGCAAGGAGGAACTTCCAAATGCTACTGGATACAGGAGCAACGAAGACAATAGTAAAACCGAATGTTATTGGGAATGGTAGATTACTGCCTTTACAGCTGTGCTTACATACAGATACAGGAAATCATTGAACCGTTCATGGTGAGATTATTACAGATATTGAGATCGGTTGTAGGAAGTTAACGCATCACGTGCTAGTAGCTGATATTAAGGAACCTGTTATATTGGATATGTATATAATATCTGAGTTTGGCTTTGCCTTAGATTTAACCGCTTAGTGCACATTTTTTTTTATTAATTTAGGTTAAGAAAACAATTTTTTGCCTTACAGATAATAAAGTCTAGTTCATATAAGAACGAAATTCACAATTTGATTCGAATTCGGAAACGGAAAATATTTCTAGAATAATCAGCTCACGTAGAATCGAAATTAAATCATAACTAATGGGGTACTTTGTGCTACTATGATTTTTACTGTTAAGAGATTTTGATGTGTTTAAACCATAGATGTTTACTTGAAACGTTTAATCTCTGTATAGATAATCTAGGTATTTATTGGTATTGAACTTTGTATGTAATCATTATTTTTTACCTGCTTTTTATTAAGTGCGTATTAATATTAAGTTTGCCTAATTTTAAAATGTAATTAAAATATCCCGACTCTATAATTGTCGATATTTTAAATTTATAATTAATATCAGATTGATAGGTTAGATTTCCAAACGAAATTCGCAAAAAGTTCAAATATTTTCAACTTACTCCGAATTTCCGTTCCGTTGTTTTTTCGCAATAAAATTGCGAATTTCGTTATTATATGAACTAGGCTTAACTTATATTTATTTAAACTCATTTATGCTGAAAAAAATAAGATTTTCAGATTAAAGCACATTATTTTTTATTAATTTGGGTGAAAAAACAATTTTTTTTCTTACAGATAAAACTTATGTTTATTTTAACTTATTTATACTAAAACAATCAATAATTTCAGGTTTCTTGAAATTTTAATAGTGTATGGTAAATTTTAAAACAAGGCCCCACACAGAGTCCAACGTTGCAGTCACCACACAAGTATCTTGTTTCCTTTCTCATTTTTTACCCTTGTTGTCTCCTTTTGAGCAACATTCTGCGCAATTTCTATATGGGACAGATATTTTTTCGTCCGGGGTTATAAAGTCTGGAAAATGTCTCTCTGTTAGTCATAGAGGCCCGGGTCGCTTTGGTCATACTACCTTCTTTACATGTTTACTAAAGTAATACTTTTCAATCAGTTCTATTACTAATTTTGAACGAAAATTCAAATTGTCTATTGTTCCATCATTTTTCTTGTATAAAATAAAAGAGTTAAAAACAACAAGATCAACTAAATGAATAAAGATCGTTTATAGTACTTTTTCCGCCGTTTTTTGCTAATCTGATAATCATGGAAATGTTGGTCTAATCGATCAATGCCTCCCATGGTATAATTGTAGTACACAATTAATTTTAGTTTCATTATTTCCTTTTTTATCTTTTTTCGTAGTTGGTACTTTCTCTGGATTATGCATTGTTGACAGGAGACAAATTTCTTTTTTGTCATACCACTTCATTATGTAAAAGTAGCCCCTCGTATAACATAAAAATCGCGATTATAAAAACTGATACAGTTTCGCACGTTTTAATGTTATTAATAATTAAGCTTAATATATATATATATATATAAATGTTTGTAAATCCAGTAGCTTGTCTAATTGGAATTAGACAAAATACAAATAGTGTATTTAGATAAAAGAAGTTAATTGTATATATTAAATATGATTGCGCAACATGTCGCAAGTTCAATTATAATAAATTATCGTGAAGCATAAAAAAGAAAGGGCAAACAAATTCATGCTCATGGAATAAAGACACCGCTATACCGAATTAGTATAAATGAAGTTATTCTGAAAGACTTAGAACACTCCGATTTCGACTGTGAAATCAGAGACATCAAGTTGAATACTCATGGTGGGGCTCATATAGTAAATCAACCTTTGGTTTAAAATATATGACCGAACCTATGAACCTAGTTTGTACCTGGAAGGTTGTCAATGTTACTATCTTCACCGACCGTGTCTTGTTGCTAGGGCAACGAACACCTTTGATGAAAAATATTCATGATCCTCCAGTTAGATAGTTGCTTGTGCTATAAAATGACTGGAGTACTCTGAAAATCACCATCATATGTCGAGCGTAGGTGTCTTAATTTGCTGCGGTAGTTGTTAGTACGACTTGGCAGACTATTCTGATGGACCCGCTGCGATTTGTGAATGTGAGATTTAGTTGTTTGCGCCACAAAAGTTAGTGTTGCAAAGCATTCAGACCGTAAATATGTTTATTAGACAACATCCAAAAGCATTCTAGCATTTGTTTAAGGCCTCTTAATTACCGTTGATATTAAGCCTCCTCACGAGAAGTGCTAATTAATTTCGTTGATACTAATCCAGTAGTATCATCCAATTGTTGTTAAAATTAATACTAGCCGGGACAAACAGATTGCGATCAGTAACAATTAAATGCTTTTGTTAATTGAACTTTGCGTAGTCAAATTTAATACTTATCATTGTTGTAGATGCAAACAACAGTTAAATAATCATATTGTTTTATTAAATTCACTTTGTATATATTTGTTTTAGTATTAGATGCCTAGAAAACACTTGCATAATTATTTAAGCCCTTGACTATGACTTATGAAGGTTTATTGCCTTATTATTTACAAACTAATCTATCCAAGTACGAACGACAAAGTCCGCCTTCATCTGAGTTCTGTACAAAGAACCTACCCTTCACAATGACTGCCTATATAAGCAAAATAGAAATAATTTTTCCCTGCGACGTAAAAAAATAAAACTATAACGTCGTAATTACCATAACTTTATTTCTTTGAAATGCCACTGTTTCTCCTTTTTTAGTTTTTGTTGATAAATTCCCGTGGCAGATATTTTCTGTTTGATCGCAGAATTCCATATAAATTGTTTTTTTAGATACAAGAAAATCGGATAATTGTGGCAACAATATCCCATATCTAATAAAGAATCTGTTAACAATAATACGATCTGCGAAGTTATAGGCATATCTTGATATTACTTAGACATTATTGTTCCTTTTCCGCCCACACAGCACAGAGAAAATGTATGCGACATAAATATTACATATTTCTTGCATACATGCACATAACATACTTGGAGAGCATACTTTTTATATACAGTTTATGGTGTACGAAAAATATGTTTTATATATATAATCTTAATTTATGAAGATGTACATTGTTTTATAAATTACATATCCTACAATTTATTTCATATATTTAATATAAATAGCATGCATTCTTGTTCTGTGTGCAATTGGATTGGGATGCTATTAATGGATTGATGCAATTAAATTGTTATTAAGTGAAATTTATTATTGATACGCGCGCACCTAAATATTAAGACATGGCAACAGGGAACTTGCTACATAGACCGCAGAAAACTTGTTGCACAGTAGTCATCTTGAAGTATCGATTTTACAATTGTATTTCGTTCATTTTGAACTGAAATTACCAATTTTATTACAAAAATTATTAATTATTAATAGTACAGTGATTAGATGTGTTTAATGTTTTCAGAAATTGATTTTATACAAGCGAAATGGCAATGACGGAAAATTTTTGTTATTAACCTTAGTAATTTCTTGCCGCATTTTTCGTAGTCTGCATTTTTTGCATGATTCTTTTAATTTTCAATAAAAAGTAATGACATTTTTAAGTTTGGCCT